>BQKZ01001550.1:97331-108716 GCA_036244855.1 Temnopleurus reevesii
AAGCTAGAATAAATAGTGTGAAGTGCACTGGGTCCTATATCATAACATGTTGCGTTTAAACCCAGGTCAGAAAATTAAACGCAACTCAATTTTCAACTACACACACAAAACTATAACTCATGGATCTGAGTAAAATCGCAAAAAGTGACACAATAATGACACACTGGTGAGTATATTAATGAAAATACTCTGTGATGTTGTGTGTCAATAATAGTGTCATATTACTCAAATCTGTGAGTTCTTGTTTTTTGTGTGTATTGGTGAACGCGTGGACTTGTATCTAATTCCCTAGTTGCGTTTACACACACCTTTTTATGTAATAGGACCTTAATATGATACCCTACCTTACCTTTAAGTTGGACAATCACAAACCCCGTGAACCGTCATTCGCCAATTTCGTTCAATGTTCCTCGTATCTGTACGTTGATCAAAAGAAGATAAACAAATAATAAAAGTAATTAACAGAAAGAAAAATATATAACGATGATTTTAATAAAAATCAGAGTAATGATAATGGTGATATCAATAAAATAATGCAAAGCACCTTGATCACTCAGCAGAGTGGATACGTGCGTTAAATTTCATTTTCATTTCATTTCATTTTAATATTCAACACTTTCATAAAAACAACAAAAACAATACATGGAAAATACAGAAATAGAAAAACATTCGACAGTTTAGACAGTACAAGTTTGCATATAGATTGCATCTATTATTATCATCATTATTATCATCATTATTATTATTGTTATTATTACCATTATTATTATTATTATTATTATTATTATTGTCGTTGTTATAATTATTATTATAATTATAAAAGTTGTTATGATTATTATTATAATTATAAAAGTGAAATAGTAATGATAAACTCTTAATAGGGTGCTTTCGAAATTGGCGGACGATGGCTTGTAAACGGTGGAAAACGAGTGTGCCTTTGATATGTGTCACAAAAGATGCGCACTTCAGATGCACACTGGGTTTTCTACCGTCCACAAGCATCCATCCATCTATTTCGAAAACCCACTAATGTCACAAGCATGTGCATGAATTGCGCTCTGAATTTTCAAGCAAAGCAGATACGATTGATGAACGAGCTAATAACACCCATGTTGAAGCAACAGATCCTAACAAATCCTAACATTGCTTATTGAAGTATGAACAATTTTCATATTTTCATATTGGAGGAGAGGTCGTTACACACTAAGAAATTAGGGTACAGTTAGGGTCCAAAATCACGCAAAGTCACTAATTTGAACCCGGCATCCCGCTGGCATCCTTATTATACCCTATGAGGTTCAAAATTAATCCCATGTGATGAAAGCTGGTACAAAGGGTACAACGTTGTACCCTCCCGATTTGAAAATAGTGCAGAATGCAGACCCCACTCTCTATACGTGATCGGAAATGAATGCTGATTTTGTTCTTATTTTACCTTTAGGAACTCTATTTCATACGTAATAGATTTAATTTATTACTATGTTTTTTATTCCGTTGATCCTTACAAGATTCGGAAGAAAAAAAAACATTAATACATCGATGTTTTGAATAAAGTTTATAAACAGCAGATTAGAAAAGGAACACGTCTTAACCAATGGCGAGCGAGCGAGGCGACAGTGGCTGACCAATCAGGTGGCACTATTTCACGAACAAAGAGGGTCGGTATCGAGGGTCGATATCGAGGGTCGATATTGACTGAGGCGCCGTGGCGTGCGCCTGAAATCCATCTGTTCGGGACAGTCATATAGACTTGGGTTCGTTCCTGCCTGTGGGTTCGAAACCAGGTCGCATACCGTCTTTCGGGTGGAGACGTTAAGATGGCGACCCTCTTTCTCTCTTCTTCTTCTGGCGTAAATATTCAGAATTGAATGATACACGCCTCTAAACTACATCCTTTCCTTTCCTTTTTTGCCAAACGCCAAAGATCTCATTTTGTACCCTAATGGTACAATTTTGCATCCCCTGGGGTACAATGTGTTCTAATAGGGTACAAACTTGTACCCTTGGTTGGGGTACAAAATTGCACCTCACATTTAGGGTTCAAACTTGTACCCCATAGGGTTCACCCGGTGTTACATGGGATTATACCCCTAGGGGTGCAAAGTTGTACCCTAATTTCTTAGTGTGTAATCTTATCGAATATCTCATTCAACCAAACATTATCTGTTAGTCATCTGTAAGAGTAGAAAATGGTGAGGTCTGGGGGAATTCCCTGGTAGAATGAGGTTGAGGTCGTCTATTTTTTTCAAAAAATGGCGAGAGACAAAAGGGTAATGTTGAGCGATGCCAATTACAACTTCATCGAAACGTGTCCTTCCATAGAATTAACATGCTTTTCAACATGAATCATTATATCATAATGATAAATTTGAATTATTTTTTATGGCGGGATTTCTTTGTCTTCATGCAACATTACGCTTTGGTTAACGTCACTTCTTGAGAACACGAAGGAGTGTCAGATGATCAAAGCTATTTTAACGCTGAAGTGTTCAAGTTGCAATTAATCATTACTCCATCGCACAAATCTCAGTTGGTCATCTTAACCTTTTGATATTTCCCCGTCCAGAGACGTGATTCTTCATCAACAAACCACTATTTGAAATAATGATAGTAGTCTACGTCACAGGCAACCACCGATCAATGAAGGTGCCCCTTCTATTGGTGGAAGGGGGCAATATACAAAGATTTGGGTGTTTTTCATCTTTTTTTTTTGTTGCTTAGAGCTAATTGGCGGGAGGGTGTGGCAAAACACACTAAGACATTTTGCACCATTAAGGCTGCAAAGTAATGCAACACTGCGAGCACCTATTAGAGTACACCTAATATTGCACTCCAGTTTTGCACCCTTTTTTCATAAAGGTGCAATATTTTACTGTAAGGTAACGATTCCCCAAAGATAGATGAAATGTCTTACATGTAAAATGCATGATTTGTGTTCGTACGTGAGTACCTGTTTTGGTCAAAAACACAATCATTAAAAATGGTTATCCCTCTGTTCCTACAAAATCGACTGACGTCCATGGTTCACTAAAAATAATCCCGTTCTATTTCCTTGTTCTCAATGGCTCGGGCAGCACCCCCCCCCCCTATCATTCCATGGTCGCTATGCCACTGCCCCTCCAATTTCTCCTCCATAGAGACCTGGAAGACACCTATTCTAAATAGCTGGTGGGGAAAGTTGACAAGACAGAGCCCCTTGTGCCGAGACGTTTGCTTACAGATTGTGCGTGCTAGCTAACAATCATCACCATGCCAATGCTGCCAGCGTTAAATGAACATCAAGACCCACTCACCCTTCATCAAACCCAGCTTATTTGGTTCGCGTGAGGATTCCGACGATGATAAAGCATTCATGTCTTTCATTCCCATTTATTCCCCCTTGCTTCTGAGAAAGATGAAGAGAGATTGTGATGTGCGTATTTGGACTATTTGGCCTCTTTGCAAAAACATTTATTTTGTCCAATCCATCCGGTAGCAGTGTACTGTTTGTTCGAAAGATTTGTGAACTATGTACACATATTCCCTGCAAATACAAGAATAAATTCTTGCAAAATGAAGAATAAAATGTTGTGGCAGGAACATCAATATTTAGTGTTACACTAAAATATGATTTATTTTTCCCACCATTCAGAAAATCGTATTATGACATCACTGACGGACCAGTTGCTAAAAAAAGGAGAAATCTCTACCTCAAGTTTGCAAGGTTCCTTGTTTAACTCCTCAGTTCATTTGATATACTGCGCTAGCAGGTGGCGATTTACCAGCACTAAGGAAATGGCATGAAGTTTGAGTGCAAAGAAGGCTAAAATGTTGAAATATATTAGATTTTACATACAGGCTCTGATGAGTAAAATTTTGTGTGACAGCAATTTAGTAGAGATTAATGTTCTTTTAAAAATAGGTTTTATGTTAAATGAAGTTAATACACTGAACATTTTCATAAACCAATTTTTTTTTAAATTATAGATGAAGTTATATAAAAGCAAAAACCATCACATGCTACTAATTGTGCATTTTCGATAAGTTTCAACAACATCTATAGACTTAATGTTAATTATTCATCGAGCAGGACGTTTGCATCATTACTGTTGAAATAAACCTAATCAACTTGAGAAAACTGCATGATTGTATGGTTGATAGTACTTAAATATACGGAATGAACACAACACAGATAAAAATTGATAAAAACATGTCTTTAAACACAATTCATCCCGAAGCTAATACAAGATACATTTCATTAAACAAAACAAGTAATCACTGTGGGTACCAAAAGCAATAATTAAGCGGAAATATTTAGCTGTAGTGATTAATTACGGACGTAATAATGTTATTATACTTCAAGTTTATCGTTTTGTTTTTGTCCAGAAGCTATAATTGTAATCATTAACTAACAATGCTTTACGGTAGTCATATTCACTTCGACTTTGTTAGTTTACTCTTAAAAAATGGGGCAACTTGCTGTCGTAACAATTATTAATTGCTTGAAATTGATTTATTAAACTTCATTGACATAAAAAAAATCACTATTCTGTTCACATAAAGGAAAATACATCAATGTCTTTTTGTCAATATGGGTTTTGGCACCATTCTTATACATACATAATTGAAATTTAGCAAATTTTCGGAGCCGGGTTGTCTCGGGTTTAAATATGCTTTTGCCCAGTAGTCTTTTTACACGGTAAAGTGTTTTTTTAAATATAAAATGACGAGTTAAGTATCTTTCATTTCTTGCAACATTTAGTTTTTTTTTGTTTTAAGCACAGAAAGTAAAGAACATTAGAGTGAAATAAAAGCTATAGATACAAATTATGGAGCCCTACCTATTAGTGAAAATATCTAAAATATATGGATACAAATAAATAAGAGTATAAAACGATTTGTGAAAGGGATTTAGGAAATCATCACATTGAATCCCTTTTCTATTCTATATCACTCACCGCCTCTCTAGTCGGTATTGTCAATGATCTTGTTGTTGATCTCGTAAATACACCTTACTGTGGAAATGGACAAGAAATCGCATTTTAACTTACAATAACAATTTTTGTGAATTGGCATATTTCTACAAGATGACCTAGAAGTAATAAAAAAGCGATGCCAAAGAAAGGATTTAATGAAAAACGAATGACTAATAATACACACCTTTTCTGATTTTGCAAAGTTAGACATGTATGCGAGTATTTTTTGTTTGTTTGTGCGTATGTGGGTGAGTGTCTGTGTAATTAAGCGACTCGTGTTATTCTTAAAATATTGCATAAATATCAATATTCCTGACATTTTGCAAACAAAACAAGACAATGAGCTAGTAAAATAAATCAAATAAATACATTGGAATCAATTTCTGTTAATCTATTTTTGATCGTCGGATCTTGCGGGATGAGATCAGCTTTTACCTCTCAATAAATGAATTGTACGTGCATACCAGCGATAGCAGCATGGTTTTGCTAGGAAACAAACATTACATAATTTGAGATAGAATTGTGTGAATTGTCCTTGTATAAACTGATAAAAGTTGAAAATCGGTTGTGACGGGTATCGCAGGAGCAGGAAGAGTTTCATTCCACCACGTATACCTAATCAATGATGACCTTTGAAGAGAACAGCCACCCGAATCTAAAGGCCGACTCACACCTTTGCATTTTTACACTGCGTCTGCCCAGCGGTTTTTCTTAGATTAAGTATGCGCTGATCAGACGGTGACTGTCGTTCAGCTTGCATTCAAGGAAAAAAAGCACTATTAATTCAATCAGAGACACACCAAACGTCAGTCAATCTTACGACCTGCGTCTTTGAGCGTCCAGAGAGCGTTTATAATTAAAAAAAAATAACGCTGGGCCAACTCGGGCTTAAAAGGCAAAGGTGTGAATCGACCTTAACGAGCGCCACAGAATATGCCTGGCTTTATTGTTTGTTGTTTTAAAGGTCGCGTCTACAATAATGGTTAACACCCTAGGGATCTCTAAACACATATTCCTATTGTAATCAGGCGATGATATATTACTTACAGAGAAGAGGTGTATGACAATGGAAGCAAGTTCTCTTTATACAGGTAAATATGATTGGAATAATCACACTGTATCTCCTGGGTCAAGGTTGGGTTGTTATCATCCGCTTTTGAGCAGCGTTCCGACGATGGGGATTTGGAGTGGCGAGTTGCTCATTTGCTGCGAGGACTCGAACATAATATGTTGGAACTCGCGCAAAATTTGTCATTTTTTCATCTGCTGCGCATGAGTATTCAACGAAGCTACTTAATGCTTACTATAATGACTGCTTTACTTACTATGAAGGCCTGACTGAACGTAAATAAAAAAAAAACTTTGGTGTTAGATCGATGATTATGATTTGCGGCTCCAGAATATCTAGGGTAGATGTGAATATGTTTAGTATCTTGCAAAAGTTAGGGTGCGAATGATAACACTGACCGTACGTTCTCTTTGTGACTCTTTGTTCAGGGACAGTTAATTTTAACTGCACAAATAGTCGTGTTGAATCGTGTTCAATCGTTGCTTCTATGTGACTGGGGTCTCACGAGTGAAAAAGCGTTTGTTACGAATTGACCATGAATGAGCAAGTGACAAATTTAAAGGTGTTCCAAAATTTTGAAACCATTTGCGAGTTCTCTCATTCATCACAATCTATTGCGGGTGCCCTTTTAATCACAACATCGCGCAACATTGCGCCTTTACAGATGCAAACAAATGCAAAAGTATTTTTGTGTGTGAAAAAATCCAACCACACAGGGTATGAGAGTGTTCAGAGGATTCGAACCCGTACCCTTGAAGGTATGGGATTACAGTACTTGGTTCTAGTACGATGATACGTTTACCCTCTTCCTATGCGTAAAAATGGTGTCTTTAAATAGGGAACAATAGCATCTTTTTCTGTAGTTTGCAACATGTAATGCACTCATTGTTTGCTGAGCACTTACATAAAATGGGTGCAATACTTCATCGAATTTTGCTGTAGATTGCATCATTTTACACAAATTTCCACCATAGATCATCTTTTTTCTCTTAGCGTGAGGCAACTTGCGCAGCCGGGCGCGCGGCTCGCGGCTCCATACCAACAGACTCTCGTCGGAATACCGCTAGAGAACGCTGCGAAATAATTGACACCAATATATTGGTATGGTATAGTTTAATTGAGCTATGATAAGCTTCGACACTTCTCGAGTTTGCTTAACCTACATGACAGGATAGGTGATGTGTCTTTTACTGACGTCGACTGGAGAGAGAGGAATACCTCTATTCTCTCCCGTTTTTTTTAAATGAACGCAAATGTTAATACCTATGGACACTTTATTCAATCATTCATAATAGGTTCATGGTCTCCAAAGAAATTCTCATACCCAACTCTTGTTTAACATTTTTCCATGAAATAAAAAGGATGGAAATTTCTATCTCATGCTCATCTACCAATTTTAATATTTGAATGGAGGTTGTCTATTTTGTCCCATGTCTTTGTCCTTTTTGCTCACAGTTGGAATGAATCAAAATGCGTGCCTGTCACGTAAAATTATTTTGTATGAAACGGAGTTAAAATAAACACGACCATAAAAGTATTTCCCCTTTAGAAAGTAAAATGTATATCTGCCATCTGACTAAAAATTGTGTAAAAGTGATTTGGGTAAACACACATGAACACAAAATATCACTTGAAAAATCACAGGATTATTTCACAAACTCATTATAGGATTAGAATTGATGATTGATGATTTTGAAAGAAAAAATTGATTTCCCCATAGTTTCTGCAAAAGTTCCCTTCACCAAAACTTTGCCGTTTAACAAAATGATTTCCCTTCAGATTTTTCAAATTTGTCTAACATCCATGTTAAGTGTAGTGGCTTTATCCAAGTTTATTTTTTAATGCAAACATACAATTTAAAAATATATCAATGGCATAATTATGATCATTTGTATGTGTCATTTTCCTGCTATGCTCTGGGTTAGATCTAAAGGAGATATGAATATGTATGGTACACTGCAAACCAAAGGTGTTAGATTTAACACTGATTCAATGTTTATAATATGCAACATCAGAGTATCTTAGGTAGATGTGAATATGTTTGGTACACTACAAGGTGTAATATTTTACACTGATTAAGCTTTCATAAAGTGCAATACCAAAGTATCTAAGGTAGACGTAAAGGTGTAATATTGAACTCTATTACAATTTGTGACACCAGGATATCTAACGTAGATGTGAATATGCTTGGTACACTGCAAACCCAAGGTGTAATATTTAAAACTGATTCAGCATTTCTAAAGTGCAACACCAAAATATCTAAGGTAGACGTAAATATGTTTGGTACACTGCAAATGTCAAGGTGTTAGAATTAACACCGATTCAATGTTTATATTTTACAACACCAGAATATCTAAGATGTGAATATGTTTGGTACACTGCCAAACACTACGTGTGATATTTAACACTAATTCAATTTTCCTATATACAATCCCAAATTGTCTAAGGTAGACGTGAATATATTTAGTACAGTGCAAAAACTACATTGTTAGATTCTGATGTTTATAATATGCAACACCAGAATACCAAGGGGTAGATGTGAGTATACTTAGAACACTTAAAAAAAAGATCGGTGTTTGATTGAATATAGACTCGATGATTATGATTTCAGACTCCATAATATCTAGGGTACATGTGAACACGTTTAGTACACTGCAAAAATTAAGGTGCTAATAATAACACTGACCGTATGTTAATATGAAAGTAATCCAACCATGTTCTCATTATTTCATTGAACACCCTATGCAGACTTGTTAATGTACGAATCACTTTATGCATCATGATTTATTTGGAAATTGTTTCTCATTATATTTTGATTTGAGTAGAAATGAAAATAACTAAACTGAATCTGAATACAATAATATCGAATATAGAAGTGAATATGTTTGGCACACTACAAAATTGCAAGGTGTTAAAATTAGAACCGACTTAATTTATATAATATGCAACATCAGAATATCTAAGGTAGATTCGAATATACCCGGAACTCTGAAAAACCAGAGTGTTAATTGAAATTTCCATTCGATGATGAAATATGTCCAAAGGTGTGATCAAAACTAAAGCATTGCTGAATTAATCTCATCCAAATTCTGTTTTGGTGTTCATAACATTACACGCTATTTACTTTTGGTGTTAAATCAAAATCGGTTAAATTAATTGCAGATGCTGTTCTACCACTTTTATGGTGTTAATTAGATTTTTATTCTAAAACTAGTTCGGGTAGCAGGATAGAATATCCTTATTTTCTTGAATTTTATGATGACTATCTTTTACATGTTCCTCCTGAAAAAAGCCCCATAAACACGATATAAAGTATTTTCGAAAAGCTAAGTCGAACGCAATTTCAATTCTCATTTGTAATGCTATTGACTTCGGTACCGGCTTGTCATTGTTGTGTCCGCACAGTTTGAATACACGGTGTACGGATCTATTGTCTGCGTTCTAGTTAACTTTTCGGAAATAGTTTATATCGTGTTCATAATACATTTCTGGGGTCTATTCCTAAGGTTTAGGGAGCTAATCATCCTTTGCCTCCATGCATTATTTACGTTGTGGACACGCCGTAAGAACTGAAAGATAAGTCACCGAGCAGACGACAATGCAATTGAAAAACAACATCACCACACGATTATCAGGCTTGATGTGATAGCGTCACTGAATCGACATGAATTCTCGATGATGTATTTGATCACAATCCCTATATATTTGCCGCTGAATCGCAACATCGGGCGGTAAGCAAATTCTCTATAATTGATTTGATTTTTATCACAAGCGTGCGATTAGGTGGGCGTATGAGTGCACCACCGATCGATGATTTCATTGTCATATAAAATTCGAGAAGATGAAAAAATCCGACTGTCCACTGCTTGCAAAACCCGTGGTCGATTTAATAGGAATTCAATTTCTATATTGCGGAATATAATTACTTCAACGGTTGTATTTTGATGCAATTCTGAGTAGAAAAATACATTAANTCGATGATGAAATATGTCCAAAGGTGTGATCAAAACTAAAGCATTGCTGAATTAATCTCATCCAAATTCTGTTTTGGTGTTCATAACATTACACGCTATTTACTTTTGGTGTTAAATCAAAATCGGTTAAATTAATTGCAGATGCTGTTCTACCACTTTTATGGTGTTAATTAGATTTTTATTCTAAAACTAGTTCGGGTAGCAGGATAGAATATCCTTATTTTCTTGAATTTTATGATGACTATCTTTTACATGTTCCTCCTGAAAAAAAGCCCCATAAACACGATATAAAGTATCGAAAAGCTAAGTCGAACGCAATTTCAATTCTCATTTGTAATGCTATTGAATTCGGTACCGGCTTGTCATTGTTGTGTCCGCACAGTTGAATACACGGTGTACGGATCTATTGTCTGCGTTCTAGTTAACTTTTCGGAAATAGTTTATATCGTGTTCATAATACATTTCTGGGGTCTATTCCTAAGGTTTAGGGGGCTAATCACCCTTTGCCTCCATGCATTCTTTACGCTGTGGACAAGCCGAAAGAACTGATATATATATATAAAGCCATCATACAGGCGACAATACAATTGAAAATCAACATCACCACGCGATTATCAGGCTTGATGTGATAGCGTCACTGAATCGACATGATGTATTTGATCACAATTCCTATATATTTGCCGCTGAATCGCAACATCGGGCGGTAAGCAAATTCTCTATAATTGATTTGATTTTTTATCACAAGCGTGCGATTAGGTGGGCGTATGAGTGCACCACCGATCGATGATTTCATTGTCATATAAAATTCGAGAAGATGAAAAAATCCGACTGTCCACTGCTTGCAAAACCCGTGGTCGATTTAATAGGAATTCAATTTCTATATTGCGGAATATAATTACTTCAACGGTTGTATTTTGATGCAATTCTGAGTAGAAAAATACATTAAACTTGATTATGTTTCGGTTTTATACTACAAGTAACCTAATCCACGGCTGGCCTAAGGGTTGCTTTCAAAGTTTCCCTCGTGTTTCCACAATACCGATACAGAATGGTTTTTTCAATTGACACGCACCAATCAAAGGGCGAAATTTACAGTAAGAAAAACTTCATTTTTTTTTTGGAGGGGAGGAGAGGGGAGTCATTTCTGAAAGAGGGAAGGGATTTTCATTTTTTTAACATTATTTATTGATGAGTGCTTCAAGTATCCTTGAAGCTTGTTTCCCAAAATGTGTATTTCAAAATTTGTTTCCCCATTCTGAAAGAGAGGTATAAAGTTATGGAAACACAAAAAAAGTTGTATTATTCAAATTCATAGCAGGATACAATAGTTATTAACACGGGTGCTGCCGCTGGGCTGACAAACAAATAAGGGGGTGTGTCGTGTGTG
>BQKZ01001551.1:0-15701 GCA_036244855.1 Temnopleurus reevesii
ACCTTGATGAACCAGCTTGAACCCAAACATTGTCACGATGGAGGTCAACAAACAAGATATCAATTTTAGGAGAAAGGTGACGTTATGTGAGACGGGGGTCCTAGACGGTCAGGAGCAGATATGGCTTGAGATGGAATCCTCAGACGAGGTCCAAACTGTCTCAAAAGATCAAGAGCAACATGCTGTGGATCCTGAGGAGAGCCTCTTGAGTTCAACTGAACAGCCGACATCGGAGCAAGAGTCAACAGAGTCGAAGTCATCAGAGAATCAGGTATCCGAACCAAAGTCAGCGGAAGAATCAACAGGATCGCTGCCATCAGATCGGCCTGATCCTCAGGGTGAGGGGAGTGGAGAGGCTTCCATGACTTTTCCTCTCAATGTGGAACAGTATAATGAACCCGATAGAACTTTACTTGTCTACAACAACCCTGCTGAGGGGTCGGAGGTTAGAATCAATGTCGTGTCTTTCATCCCATTTGAAGAATTCCAGGAGGAAGGTGCTGAAAAGGCAGAAGTTTCAGCTGCTCCGCAGTCAGAGCCAGAAGGTAAGTGAATACTTGCTAATTGTTCCAATTTTCCTTGGGTATATTCATCGATTTTAAGATTGGAGGTGCCATGATTTAGTGGTCCTTACTCTCGCCGTTTGACTAGAGGGTCGCGGTTTGAATCCCACCCGTGGTGTCAATTTCCTCATCAAGAAATTCATCCACATTTTGCTGCATTCAACCCAGGTGAGGTGAACGGATACCTGGCAGGAATATTAATTACTTGAAATGCTTCAACTCTGGTGGCAATGAGCTAAAGCCAGGGTAGTAATAATACAAAGCGCCTTAAACACTTTGCATTTGAGTGATATGTGCACTATATAAATGGCATGTATTATCATTATTAATAATAATAGTTATCATAAAAGACATGATGAAACTATGCATTACTCAGAGTATATATCGAGTTACATCACATTTTTTGACCTCTATTAAGATCATCTTCAAGAGATAGCTGAAACTATGAACAAAGTGATGGGTTTCTCTAACAATAGTAAGTACATATCTTTTTAGTCAATATTTTTTTTGTGTTTTTGTAGGTATGGACATTGAAAATGATGGGAACAAAGAGGACCCATCAACGGATGAGATTCAGCAAGACACGGCAAGTCCAGCAGCTCCAGAATCCATCACATATTCCTGCGATCAATGTGACTTCACCACGACCAAGCGCTACCAAGACCTATCCCATCGAGTGCTGCATGCAGTCCCTGACAAGAAGCAGCTATTCCATTGCTCTGAGTGTTCCTACTCCACCAAGCAGAGGTTCAATCTAAAGACACACTTAAAGAGCCACTTTAATATCTCTGAGATGGACCCAAGTGACCTTTTCAAGTGTAAAGACTGCGATTATGTGTCAATGTATAAGTATGATTTACAGGTGAGTGCTGTTCTGGGAGGTGTTTCACCAAGTCGATCTTAAAGTTACGCACAACTTTGCGTTCGACTGGTATCAATTCTTGCGCTGAATGCGCGCGCTATTATGAATTATTACCACAGGAAGGGATACCAGTCGAACGTAAAGTCGTGCGTAAAGTCTTTCTTATCTTGGTGAAACACCGCCCTGCTTGAGGGAAAGAATCATTAACTTTTCAGACCTCCAAAACCATTCAGTCGAAGATAATCAAAACAGAAGTATGAAGAAGCATGTTTGAGCAATATTTTTGCTGAAAATAATAGTGAAGTGGTATGCGAATACTAATTCCAAATCAGGATGATGCCCCCTTATCACCCATGGATAAATATTTTAATTGATACTTTTAGTTACACCCCTCTTTCTATGATGGCACTAAGGGGCCATAACAACCAATCATACATCACAAAAACGATGTTGACTTGGATAAAGTGGTGGAAAGGTGATAAGAATAATTTTTCAAATAAAAAAAAAAAAATGGCTTTAAATCATGAAACAAACAATTTGCACTCCAAGAAGCATGATCCTGACAAGCAATCCGTTGCTTCCACTGTGAATTCAGCATCTGCCGACACAGTCTCCTGCCCCACATGTTCTCCATGTACCAAGGCATCTTTTCAATTTTTCAATTGTGATTTTCAATTCCAAATTTGATTTCAATTTCACTGTCAATTTCAGACCCATTCCAAGAAGCATGATCCTGACAAGCAATTCGGTTGCTTCCACTGTGACTTCAGCAGTCTCTATCGACCCAGTCTCCTATACCACATGTTCTCCATGTGCCAAGACATATATTCAATTTCTCAAGTTTGATTTTCAATTCCAATATAATTCTAATATCAATATCAATTTCAATTTAACTTTCAATTTCAGACGCACTCAAAAAAGCATGATCCTGACAAGCAATACAGTTGCTTCCACTGCGACTTCAGCAGTATCTACCGACACAGTCTCCTGCACCACATCTCCTCCAAGCACCAAGGCAACCGTCCGTTCCGCTGCTCCCTCTGCGACTACTCCGCAGCGAAGAAGCAGGACCTTGAAACACATATGTTCAAACATAACAAGGAGAAGCGATACAAGTGTCCAGAGTGCGATTACGAGACGACATTCAAGCAGTGCCTCAGTACACATATCAATACCCACAGAGGTGCAAAGCCTTTCGAATGCACGCATCCAGGCTGCAGCTTCTCGGCAGCCTCCAAGACGAGCCTAACCGCTCATGCCAAAGGACACCGCAGGAAGGTGGAGTGTGATGAATGTGGCTTCACCGCTCCGACCGCGGAAAAACTAGCCAGTCATGTCTGCCAGGAAGCAAAGAAACAGATGGCGCTGACTAAAAAGATCCGAGCAACAAAAGTGTCCGAGCCTTTGAAAAAGCCGGATGGCAAACTGGAATATCGATGTAAGGAGTGTGATTACGTTTCAAGGAGCAAGCACAGTGTTAAGCGGCACAGTCAGATTCATGACAAAGAAAGGGAGATGCCAGATAAGGTTCATCAATGTAACCAGTGTGACTATACAACGGCGTACAAGAGCAGTCTCACACGCCACCTGGCGAGACATGCTCCTGTGAAGCCGTTTAAATGTGGACACTGTGACTATTCAGCCATCACCATGACACAGATGCACACACACATAGCCAAGCATACAGGTAGAGTATAACCTTGTCATAAAGACCACTGATATAACAAACTCTCATTATAATTATAACAAGATGATTTTCCTGGTTCTTTCCTTTATACGCTATTGAATTTAAGCCCTGATAAAGGCTTCAATGTAAAAAGGTAATATCTCTGTCATAACAAGGTTCAAAAGACCTTGTTATAACAAGGTTGAATCAGGTTATTTGCTCAGTCACATGTTGCACTTTTAAAAGTAGCGTTCAACCACCTAAATATTGGACCGTTCAAATAACATTTCATCATCAATATCTGATTTGAATAATAATAATAATACACAATATTTATATAGCGCTTAATACAAAGCGTTTGTAAGCGCTCTGTGCATTATTACCCGGCTATAGCATGGCTACCATTTGGCGCTCACTGCATTGAAGGAATTTCTTCCTACCGATACCCATTCATCTTACCTGGGTTGAGTGCAGCACAATGTGGATAAATTGCTTGCTGAAGGAAATTGACGCCATGGGTGAGATTCGAACACACGACCCTCGTGTTGAAAGGCGAGAGTCAGAACCACTACACCACGACGCCTCCACAAACAATTTGAAGACTACGTGTATTACTCATTGATCATTGCTCATAAGGAAGTGAAATTGAAAGGTTGGACTGGACTTTCAAAAATGTTGACCAACCTTTGGTAGATCCATGAGGAAAGAAATTAAAAAAGCTGAAACAAATATTTTCCGAAAAGTGAAGCATGATAACAATAACCGTAGTCTTTCTGTCAATGAGAAAATATTTATTTCAGCTGTTTGGCTATTCACAATTTCATTTCTATTCTGATGAATATTTTTGAATGCTTTGCATAAATCTCCATTCTTATCTACAGGTATCAAGAAGTATGCATGTGACCTCTGCACCTACAGCACAGCCAACAAACAGCACCTGACCAATCACATGGCCAAGCATTCCAAACTGCGTTACAAGTGCAACACTTGTGGTCACCTGACGGCTTGGAAGGACCGTATGCGGATTCATCTGAGAATGCACGAAAAGGGTCAGATCCTCGGTCGGCCTTTACAGTCATCACAGCCGGAGGAGACGCTGATCAGTGCAGATGAGGTACAGGTGTTGTCGGTCGAGGATGGTCAGTGGCTTACTGCTGGTCTAGTGCAGGTTGGTGGATNTTTCAGCCTATCCGAGCGCGAGTCTATCAATTGCAAAGGCCGCGCCAGCCATGTGGGACACTACGCATGCGCTGGCCACTAAGCTTGTTTGGGGCTTAAGTTTATTTGAGTAAAAGATCGGCAAATTTTTGTTGAAAAAAAAAACAAAAAAACTTGATGCGGGGCGGAAAACACGGGCGGGCAGGCGAGGGCAAACAAACATTTTTTGGGGGGGGGGCCTAACCGTAGTCTTTCTGGCAATAAGAAAATATTTATTTCAGCTGTTTGGTCATTCACAATTTGATTACTCTTCTCATGCACATCAAGGACGAATTTCACTTTTCACACTTGATTAGCAATTTTAGACATGAACGAAACTTTGCCAATTCTTTGCTATACAGTTCTATGTAAGAAGGTGCTACACAAAATATATTTTGTGTATAATCCTGCTAAAATTTATAGGAAATTGCAATGCTATACCAGGAAAATTATTCCCCGCATATTTTGGAGTATTTTTCATAGATCTCCATTCTTGTCTGCAGGTATCAAAAAGTATGCCTGTGACCTCTGCACCTACAGCACAGCCAACAAACAGCACCTGACCAATCACATGGCCAAGCATTCCAAACTACGTTACAAGTGCAACGCCTGCGGTCACCTGACGGCTTGGAAGGACCGTATGCGGATTCATCTGAGAATGCACGAAAAGGGTCAGATGGCAGCCAGGAGGTGGAGGGAAACGGGACGTTGGTTGTCAACCATTTTAATCTTTCGGTATCATTACTTTCATTACCATTATCACCATTTGACCACTACCTCAAATTATTAATAACTAATATCCATTATGTTAATGTTTGCATAAATCTACATTCTTGTCGCAGGTATCAAGAAGTACGCCTGTGACCTTTGCACTTACAGCACGGCCAATAAACAGCACCTGACCAATCACATGGCCAAGCATTCCAAACTACGTTACAAGTGCAACACCTGTGGTCACCTGACGGCTTGGAAGGACCGTATGCGGATTCATCTGAGAATGCACGAAAAGGGTCAGATCCTCGGTCGGCCTTTACAGTCATCACAGCCGGAGGAGACGCTGATCAGTGCAGATGAGGTACAGGTGTTGTCGGTCGAGGATGGTCAGTGGCTTACTGCTGGTCTAGTGCAGGTTGGTGGATGTCATATCAATCCAAATTCATATTTTCCCATAGATTATCATTTTCATTGCTTCATCATCATCATCATCATCATCATTATCATCACTCTTCAGCACCATCATCATACCCATCATCTAAATCATCACTATTATCATCCTCATCTTCATCAATATCAATATCAACCTCATCCTTATATATCATTACTACCATCATCATCACTGTTGTCACCACCATCATTTACATCTAATATTCCATTACCATTACTACCATCATCACCTTTATGTCTGTCACCTTTTTTTAGATCAAATCGTTGTGACAACCCGAGAACAATATCCATTACGTCTATTTTCCTGCTCAGGTCTTGGGCGTCATAAGCGAAGATAGTAGTCAGGAGGTGGAGGGAGGCGAGACGTTGGTTGTCATGAATCGACTCGCAGACAGGATTCAGGAGGAATTCATGGCAATTGGTCAGGAGGAAGCTCAGGAAAAGTCAATCACGCAGGAGGAGGTTCAAGGAATGGCAATCGCCCAGCAGGAGGTTCAAGGAATGGCAACCTCCCAGGAAGAGGTTCAAGGAATGGTAATTGCCCAGCAGGTGGTTCAAGGAATGGCAGTCACTCAACAGGAGGTTCAAGGAATGGCAATCGCCCAGCAGGCGGTTCCAGGAATGGCAATCACTCAGGAGGAGGTTCTGATGCAGTCAATTGGCCAGGAGGGACAACAGGTGCATTACAAGTCCGATTTATTTTGGTACCTGCTATCATTATAAAGCTCAGAATGATGGATATGACATGTGATATCATTGTTCTCAGCTTTATAGTGACACAAAAAAAATGTAACTTTTACCATGATTGTGAAAATATATTTGGCTTGATGATCACAATGTCATTCAACAGTATGTGTCAAAGGACAGTATTAGCTTTAATTTGCACGGAAAAATGTTAAAGGAGCATTTGAGATGCCAAATTGATACAAAGTATAAGAGTGTTGCAAAATTGAGCAATCACTTAAAATTTGAGATCATGATATATACTCTATCTTCATAGAAAACAAAACAAATTGTGTTTTTTTTAATGAATAATTGGTGAATCCATGAATACTTTTTTTTTAATAAGACAAAATGATAATGATGGGATAAGGGTACCAAATTCAATCTTCAAGAATCTAATACAGTATATTGAGGTAATATTCTATTATTTTCAGGAAGAACTTGTGTGAATTTAATATCATGAAGAACAAGTTCGTCAACAGATTATTCAAAATAGTAATGATTATGGCAATCTTATTTAGTCACCATCAGCATGTACAACCTGTTAACGCTTCTCTTTATTCTTTCTTCCAGAAGCAAAGCATTGGAGGTGATGAAGAACAAGTCAGTCAACAATTTAGTCAAGAAATTAGTCAAGATGATACTGAAGATGGCACACTCACCATAGTCACGGATCATGATATGTCATCAAATCTCCATGTGAGTAGAACTACTTTTCAACTTTTTATTTGAAAGGGCCTATTTTTTTTACCTCAAAGGAGACACCAAAGATATTGCAAGATTAAGAGGGTGTTGTTCAAACGTTGCAATTGATCGCAAGTTGCAGTTGATCGGAACGTGCCAATCAAAATCATTGTTTCATGCGCGTCTTGTTAAATGCGGATACCGTGTGCGAATGAAAGTGCGCGTTACAACTTGCAAAGTTGCAGTTGATTTGCAGTTGATTTTGAGCAATACCCCCTAAGTATCATATTGATCGACTTGAAGACAATATGAATGTGAGTGGAATGAGGGAATTCTGTTGGATATCTTCCAAAAGAACAGTCAGTATAGATAAAAATTATATTTTTAATTAAGCTTTTCTACATTTCTTTGGTCCAGAATCCTGTTACTAAAAGGAATATGTTACATGAGACTGTAAAGAAAATCACAAAAGCCATAAAATGTAGAGAAAGCATTCCTTAATGTAGTTTCACATATAAAAAGTAAAAAAGCAGGATTTCACCCAACCACCCCAAACCATCTTGCCGCTACAAAAATAGTTGTTACTGAAATCATTTTTCTATCTCATCCCCTTTTTCTTTATATGTAGATGCATCTGTTGCACACAGAAACACAATCCTCCATACCTGCTGTAGGCAAATCAGGGATGGGTTCAATAATAGGTAAGTGATCTGCCCTGCTTTGTTGAATAAATAAAGTTTTGTTTGACATCAAAAGATGCATTCCCCGGTCAAAATTCTACAAATGTATTTTAATTGTCTGAATAATCCATATTTGTCAAATGTAATGTACAATGTGATGATTAATTCTTAGACTGTATTTCAGGGGGCGCTGTCGATCAAGTGACACAAATATTTTTGGTTCCTCATCTTGTCCTCAAATTTGTCTGTCTTAAATTGTTTTCATAGTGAAGCAATTGAGGTGCAATGTACCAATTTCATTCAAAACGAATTTCATTTACAAGAGATGAATAAAGTTATATTGATCTTAATTTAAGTATTATATCAATTCATGTGTTACTATCCACAAATTAATATTTTTTGCGTTATTTCCTCTTTGATTTTAAAGAATTATCTGGAGAGGCAACGTAACACACAATCATCTGATGGTTTGTAGAGCTGGTATCTCTCGCCTTGCAGAGTTTTCTGCAACTGTATTCAAGATAAAAAAATTCTGCTTTATTATAATTACCTGGAGAGGCAATGTGACACATGATCTGATGGCTTGTGGGAGTGTATTATCTGTCCTCACAGAGTTTGCTGCATTCAAGATAAAACTATTCCTTCCGCTGTGATAGAATTATCTGGAGAGACAACTTGACACTCAATCATTTGATGGCTTGTAGGATCAGTTTCTCTTACCTTACAGAGTTTGCTGCAACCACATTCAAGATGAGAGTATTCCTTCTATTTATGATGGGGAATGGTTGTCCTTTAAAGGCAAAGACTAACTTAGCCGAGATGTGAAATGGAATTTACGGCCACCGCACATTATACAACTTTCAGTCGCATAATCTTACAACTATTTTGCCAACACTAAAACACATAATACTTTGTCTCGAGGCAAGGTACTTGATACTTCAAACTCGTAAGTATGAAGTACGTCGCCATGAAATGATGAATTATAACGCATGCCAGTATTTGCCAAATTTGTGGTAAGGTTGTAAGATTGACAGTCATGTTTTGTGCGGTGGCCTTTAGCTGATTCAGCCATTGCTGTATTTCACATTGCCAAACATCTGGCCAAAACAGGAATCGCCCGAAGTTCATTGGTCCTATATATTTCTAGATAAAAGCGGTTCAACACTAATGATTTATCTGTACCGAAGTGAACCGTGCAGATTAACCTCCATGGGGAGCTTCAGCAAGTAGAGCATGACTGTTTCAATGGCCCAAAACCAACATGCTTTCTGAGTGCCGATCCATTGTTACTCTTTTGGGATAGTAAATGAATATATTATCCTCCCATGTTTATGAGTAATAATAATTATAACATTTATATGGCGCTTTATACTGGTGCTTCTTAGCACCTTGCTATTGCTAAACTTTAAAAAAGAAAGAGGATAAAAGAAATAAAATTAAGGGAAAAGATGTGCGCCTCCATAAGTGCAGACCAACCCACAACTGAGTGAGGTAAACTAGGCATTGAAGAGATGAGTGTTGAGTAAAGTCTTGAATTGTTCAATAGAGCTGGCAATGATATAAAGAGGATTGTACACATCTAGATATATTTTGAGATGAGTTGGCATTGCTAAAAATTTCCAGTGAAAGGATTTCTTTCGAGTTTGGGTAATTGTAGTACTACTTTCAGATACTCTCAATAACTCCCATATTACCAAGTAATAATGTGTGTATGCCTAATGACAAAGATGTCAACCTCCTAGAGTATTAAGGTTTGAGGAGTGTTGCTGTTGAAGATATTAGACAATATTTTTTTTAATGAATTAACAGATTATACCAGTTTCATGGTATTGCTTTGAAACTTAATGATTTCAGTACTCTCTTACACATGCTTGTTGTCAATCTAAAGGGTTTCTGCCGCCACCCACCCTCCCCCCCCCAAAAAAAAACCACCCAATTTGTTAGTAGGGAGTGTACAAGTATCAATGCTTTTAGAGAGCAACCCATCATAACATTTAAACCATTTAATATTTAACTTTTAAGACTGTACATTTTTTAATGATAAATCTGAAAGACAAGTAGTAGTACAAAGAAATACAATACATTTAATTACAACATGCACACATTGAATGTGCACACATTCATAAACTGTTGCATGGACTTAAAGTTGGATTAAGCTCTGTGCATCGATTGTGAATTAATTTTTTTTTTTTTGCGTCTAACTCTTTTACTAGTTACCCATATCATGTCAGACAAATTTATTTTTGGTCAATTGAATGCACCTGAGCAATAGAGAAATTATATTTTGACCTCATATATCCTTGATGATGATGATGATGGCCTCTTGTATAACGCCGGTCTCCGCCACAGCTGGGTGCTCATGGCGCTCAATTACTCGAAATAATGTCTCATAGATTTCAGTATCCTAATTAGTGCTATGGTTTATCTTTCAGTCCAAGAACTCCCAGTGGTGGTACAATTTGGTTATTCTTCTAATGACAAGGTAGTGGGGAACAGACAAATATATGAAATATATGAAATATGTGAAGAACTTGTTATGTGGTTTATTAAGATTTCTCATAAAATCTTGCAAGAATTCCCATTTTTCAGCCAAAAATTGAAATATTATTTCAGAAAAAAATGAATGAAGATAATATTACAACTTTGTTCAGTATCCAATGCCTTATTTTAAGTAACTGAAACATATGTGTTTTGTAAATAAAATGAATTTATTTTGTAAATGCTGTATCTGTTTTTTTATTTCAATGGCAAGTCTAACCAGACATTGATGTGGTGTCAGAGAATTAAGGAAAATAAGATGAATAAATTGTGAAAATATGAACAAGATCTTATGATCCATTTAAAGTTATGAAATTTCAAAGTTGCCATAATACACCTTTGGTGCGCATCTTCAAATTGGCAATTCTGGTAAAATATGTGATATTATACTTGGATAACTCTCCATTCCTTTTTTTTTTACACATATTTCATGTTTTTCTGTTTTTCAAGAAAAGTAGAGAAGATTTTGCATTTTCTGTTAAATATAGTACAGTGGAAACTCAGTATAACGAGGTGCTTGGTACTATCAAAAATACCTTGTTACAGCAGTAATCTCTTTTTTATAGCAGAGTTCAAAAACGATAAGTTATTGACAGCTGGGACCAGATTTTGTACCTCTTTATATCATATATTTTGTTATATCAGATCTCTTTATAACGAGTTTCCACTGTATAGTCAATTCTGCAAGCATTTCAGAAATAATGATGGGATACCTGATTTGAATTTTTTCATCCATTATTGATAAATTCATGTGCAAATTGAATGGGAGGTTCTCCATGATGGCACTAACAGGTTATACCAAAGTTGCCAACTCAAGGATCCCCCATCAGAGGTGGGAATGAAAACTTTGAAAATGCATGACTCTCGAATGGGTTATCCAACGGGGTATTGGAGAGAGTAAGGATGATGTGAATAGAAACATGAAGGGAGTAAGTATAAAAGGAAGGGGGTGATAGAAGTGAATGGTAATATAAGATTGGGATGAAGAGAGGAGAGAAGAGAGGGAAAGGGAGAGAGAGAAAGTGATAAAGAAAGAGAGAGGGAGAGAAAGAGAGGGAGAGAGGGGAAGAGAAAGAGAGGGAGAGAAATAGAGTTGGGGAGGGGGGATGAGACGAAAAGTGAAGGGATGACTTAGATTGGAAAGATCAAAGCAAGTGAAAGAAAAAGGAGGGTAAGGTAGAGATGAGAGGCAGTGAGACCGGAAGAAAAACTTGAATATTAAATATCATGTTGCATTCCAGGTCATTAAACAATCATGGTCAGTGCAGTAGAAAGGACAAAGGGTTTGGGCAAAATAGCCAAATTCATTCAAGCTTTTTGGGAGAGTGGAAGGATGATGTGAATAGAAAAATGAAGGAATTAAGTATAAAAGGACAGGGGTGATAGAATAGACAGGAAATATAAGATTTGGATGAAGAGAGGAGAGACATAGAAAGAGAGAGGGGAGAGAGAGGGTGAGAAAGAGAGAGGGGGAGGGAAAGAGAGAGAGGAAGAGGTGGAGGGGTGGAGAGGTGGAGGGAGAGATAGGGAGGTAGAGAGAGAGAGGGGGAAAGAAAGAGAGGTGGAGAGAGGGGGAAAGAAAGGGAGAGAGGGAGAGAGAGAGAGAGAGAGAGAGAGGGGGGTTAGGGGGATTGAAATGAGGTGAGATGGAAACTGAGGAGATGACTTAGATTGGAAAGATTGAAAGCAAGTGTAAGAAAATGGAGGGGAAAGAGAGAGAGAGAGAGAGAGAGGGAAGATGCAGTGAGACCGGAAGATAAAGTTGGTATAAAGATATTAACATAAATATCATGTTACATTCCAAGTTCTTTTAACAATCACAGTCAGTAGAAGGGACAAAGGATTTGGGCAATGTCAAATTCATTCAAGCCTTCGCAAAAGCTTCATGATCACAAAACAAAATATAGCTTTCCGTTTATTCACTGAACATGTGCGACATCTGATCAAAATGTCTCCACTGGATAAGAATTTCTTTTGTGAGCATCTGCGAAATGTTAATGCTTCAAAGAAAATTGATAACTTTGTCCAAATCCTTTTTCCCTTCTGCTCAAAGTTAATAGTGAGATATGGAGAGAAAAAGAGAGGGGTATGAAAGAATGGGAGACATGGAATTAAAACTGAATAAAATTATTGGTATAGAAATAACAATCAATAAGATATTTTTTACTACATTGAGATCATCGAGCAAGAGAATTTCAATGCGTTTGTAGGAGCGCATCGGAAATCGAGGGGCGAGAAAAGTCAGTAAAAAGTGGGCGTGGCATTTGTGGTTACCCTGGACAAAAGTGTACGTTCGTCTGAGTGCAGTGTTGAAGGAATTTTTGTTTCTCGTTATTTCCAAAATTCTTATTGATTTGCAATTTGTTTTGTTTCAGTTGAGACTTAGCCTGTACATATATTCTGGAGAGAAAAATCTCGTTTTGTGGGATAGATACATACATGTATCTCTTTTGGAGATAACAAAATATGCATTCACAGATTCAGATTTAGATTAGTCTATCTTAGTCTAAAGATTGAGACTCGTATATTGGTATGCACTTGAAAACCAAGTCATATACTTAGAAAGCAAACAAACAATAAGCATTTTTATAATCTATTAGTATTTCTAACAGATTTTTGCGCTCTTTTCTCAATTTTAGTACATGATACTATACCAATATTAAACCCCATCTTACTTTATAGGAATGAGGTCTGTACTGAAATCTAGACTAATCTATAATGTAAACAGTTTGCACGCTCTGGGCCTTGGGTTGGAACAATCTGCTGAATGACTTGCTAAAAATAATTCATTGTCCATTATTGTTGTGGCTTTCGCTAATATTTAGAAGCTGCACTTGTGGAATATTAGTGCACAGAGGCAGTGGACCAGATTTGATGTTACGACTTCGCCAATTGCAAGGGAGTTTCCGTCATTTATGCACAATGGCGGCTGATGGAGTGAAGACCTTTGACTATCTGGTGCTGGGCGGGGGCTCCGGCGGGATCGCCAGCGCGAGGAGAGCCACAGAATTCGGCGTAACAGCCGCTGTGATCGAGGGCAAACGCCTCGGTGGAACATGTGTAAGTTTAATAGTCAAAAGAAAACTAGCTTCCATAAAGATAAGACATTTTGCGGCCAAACGAAATCAGAGTTTACATTGTGCACCTCAATTGATACAGGTTGAGGGATCGTGCTGTAAAAACTGGGGTTCAAAATACTTGTCCATCATTATCATATGACAATTCACTCTAGCTGTCAAACACGTCTTTTTTTATGTTCTATCTTGTCATAATGTTACAGATTAGATCAAGAAACTATGAAGACTATTGTTACAATTTAATGAAATACACACATGAATGAAATTAAATAAGCAGCAGGAATAATCACGATTGCCAAAATGTTTGTGGCAGTTTTACTGATCAGTGATAAAAATTATTTGGAAATAATGATAAACAAATTATTTGTTGCCTGCTTCTTTTGAAAATAATCTTCAGCAAGGATCTTCATCTTGAGGAAGTAGATGTGATATGTAGAATTTCTAGGAGAAGAAGAAAAAACAAACGAAAAGAAAATTGAGGAGCAGTAAAAGAAGAAAAAAGAAAGAGAAGGAGCAGAAGAAAAGTAGAAGCCATCAATCAAATTAATGTAAAAGAATAGAAATTGTTGTTTATCATTAAAATCAACTGATAAAGGCATCAAGTCAATCACCAGAAGAATTGATTATTACCAGAATAAATAGTAAAAAAAAACAAACTCAAACATGAAAGGGTAGATGTGTGCCCCTCTAAAAATGCTAATTTTCTTACTGTCAAGTATAAGTTTTCATAGCTCGATGCCATCTAGCTTCCTATTCGGGCTTCATTTGACATTTTACACTTTATGTTATCATTCTCTTTTATCAAACTGACATTTACATTTATATTTACATTGTATTTTTATCTTACGTGATAGCTGACTAACATAAAATGTAAAATACCAGATTTAAAACGTTAATATTCATGAATCCTGGTTGAAAGTTGGATATAATCGAACTAAAGTTTTCATTGCATTAAGTATTTTGATTCGAATTTGATAAATTTCTTGTACTTTATCTGTTATTTCAGGTGAATGTAGGATGTGTACCGAAGAAGATCATGTTCAACACTGCCATGCACATGGAGATGATACATGACCACCGGGACTATGGTTATACTGTCGACTACAAAGGCTTCGATTGGAGGTAAAGTAGGAGACTACATACACAGAAAGTTGCAAGCTATTGTAAATCAATTACAAAGCAATTGCAAATTGAAATGTGCATTTTCATTCATGCATGGTCTGTGCTCGTAAGAAGAAACAATTGCAACTTCCGAACACCATATCCCAATAGCATCTCTATGTTGTCAGAATAGGTACATTATCCATGACCATTGCATCCTCTATATAGATCCCCGGCCCTCCTTTTTCCTCCTGCTCCCTCCCAGTCTTCCCATTACATTATTATTTTCTTCTCCTTATACCCCATATTATTTCTCTCTCTCTCTTTCTTTCTTTCTCTCTCTCCCCCTTTCTCTTGTCCCTCTATACATCCCCATCCTTCCCAACTTCCTACATCTTCTTCCGATACTTCCTATAACTTCCTGTCTCTCCCCCTCCCTTCCTCCCCACTACTCCATCCCTCTTCTCTAATCATTCACTCTCACTCCCATTTCCTCAGTCCCCTTTCTTCCCTCCATCCCAACATCCTTATCTCTCTGCTCCCCTCCTTCTGACTTTTCCTTCCTTTTCCTCTTCTAAATTTAGCTGAAATATAACTCCAAAAATTAAATGCAAGTCCTTAATACACCCTCCTGATTGGTTAAAAATGGAGTTGCGTTAAATTTTCTGACTGGCGTTTAAATGCTGCAATTGTAATTGAAATCATGTAATTCTCTTTTTTAACCAGTGTTATCAAGGAGAAACGTGACGCATATGTGAAGCGTCTAAACGGCATCTACGAGGCTAATCTGGGCAAAGCCAAGGTGGAATTCATCCCCGGGTATGGCACGTTTACACCTGATGGATGCATCGAGGTTGACGGTCAAAAATACAAAGGTCGTCACACTATGATTGCTGTGGGTGGGGCACCTACTATTCCTGATGTTCCAGGTAATAATGAATAGGTTTTAACACTAATGGGGACTGAGTTTTTACCTTAAATTTGCCCTTTTTTCCTATTTTCTTGTCGAGCAATTGTGCAAACACAAAGAAAACAGCCATAAACTTGTTGGACAGTGTGCCTGAGTGCAAAAGCTAGACACCAAGGAATGCAATAATATAAATTCCCTCCAGATTGGCAGTAGCTGAATTGGTCCTCCTAAAATGTTGTCTATGCTTGCATGCAACTGATATTGGGTTCCCTGAACAATGACGTATAATGAATTGCCTTCTCTTTTTAAAAGGATATCTTAGACGAAAAATGATAATTTTCTAGTCTGTGAGCACAAAACAAACTCCCCTAAACAACCAATAACACTATGAGAGGTGATTAGTTGTTGAAATATTGAATGAAAAAAACAATTTTGTTGTAAATCAGAGACGACTTGTACAAAGACTGTAATTCTCAATGAGCATGCATTCAAAAGGCCATGCACCAAGCCTTAGTCGGGGGGGGGGGGGGGGGGGG
>BQKZ01001551.1:18515-50856 GCA_036244855.1 Temnopleurus reevesii
CGCCTTAATTTGCATATTACGCAATTTGCCCAAGGGTGCCAATCCGGCACCACGCAGTTTCTGAATCAGCATACCTCAAAGATATAAAATCCGCAAAAAAACTTTGTGGGTACGCAAATGCAAGGTTGACCGCCATACTGCTAGACTATAATGTTGAGTACATGCATTTAGAACCTAACTTTCAGAATCAAAGTCAATGGCAGGTATAGAATAGATAACCTCTATGATGGTCAGCCATAAGAGTTTGATGAATTAGCATCTTCTTATATATTGATGAATAATAACACTCACCATTTGGTCTCCTTTCAGCCTGTATCTGTTGTCAAGGAGGCTGATGGCACGCTGACATACAACACAACAGCAGGAACATTCCAGGGTTTCGACTGTTTGCTCTGGGCTATTGGAAGACATGCACTGACAAAGGGTATTGGGCTAGAAAATGTGGTAAGACTGATAAACCAGAACCTACACCTGAAATTGCAAACTAGTGAATAGAAATATTAAATTTATATCAGAATAAAGACTGGAAGCGTCTTGGTATTGAGGGTCGTAGGTTCGAATCCTATCCATGACATTAATTTCCTTCAGCAAGAAATCCATCCAGATTGTGTTGCACTCAACCCTGGTGAGGTGAATGGGTACCTAGCAGGAATATTTATTCCTTGAAATGCCATGTGTGACGGTGTACGCCAGGCTAAAGCCAGGGTAAAGTCAGTATAAAAAATGGATTATATTCAATGACTTTGATGATATTTCGGGGCCCGAGAGAACAGTTTCTTAAAACTGAAACAACTACCCTGGGTAAAAAAGACAAGTTAATATTATTATTAGTTGTATTAGTAGTAGTATAATCAAATGAAAATTCAAGTAAGTTTCAGATTTGCTAATAAATGTTGTCTAATTTGTTTTCCAGGGTGTGAAGATGAATCCCAAAGGAGATATTATAGTTGATGAATACCAGAACACCTCAACACCAAACATCTATGCTCTTGGAGATGTCTGCGGTAAAGCACTGCTTACACCAGGTAATCATAATGGATGGAATTCACAAGGGTGGTTTAAACTGAAGAAAATTATACTCCTGGGAGGGATTTGACTCTCTGGTTGAAGGATGAGAGTCAGAATCACTACACCATGTATTATGATATAATTTTTTTTTAAAGGTATTCATGAATAGAAAAATGGGAGAAAAGGAATAGATAATTCTAACTAGAAAGGGTCCAAGTAAGAAAGAATGCAGGGTAAAACAAACAAATAAAGACCTAGTAAAAGGGATATAATGATTTTAGTTCATCTATGTAAATAGTTTTATAACCTGTTTTTTTTTTAATTTGATTCACTATCTGCTATTTCAATTTTTCGGAATAGGCCTAGATTATTACATAATATAATCTATTTCCAAACGCCAAGTCAATGCTCCTTTTTAATGCTATTCAAATCGTAACCAGCTTTGGATTGCTGTTGTCCACACAGTTCAATCCATGGCGTACAGATCTATTGTTTCATAACCTGATAACCCACTTTATATTTTATGTATTCATCAAGTTGTTTGATTTGTTTTCATTATCAGTAATATTGAAGCGTATATTTGCCATACTCTTACTTCATTTACACAGTTGCCATTGCTGCTGGAAGGAGGCTAGCTCATCGACTCTTCAACAATGAAAGCACCTTGAAGTTAGACTACAACAATATTCCAACCGTCGTCTTCTCTCATCCTCCGATCGGAACAATTGGAATGACAGAAGGTAGGATTGGATTTTTAAAAGAGATAAACATCGTGAACATTCCTCTTTCTTATGTATACTACTGGAATTTTTGAAGATAGCGCACCGGATTTAGACATGCTTATTATGTAACTACAGTAAAACTCGAAAACAGGGACACCAAGGCGAATAGGGGCCTGTAACATAAAAGAGATACGATAAATTGAAAATGAATTGTTCATGTATCTCTGTATGTACGTTTTCAATAGGCTTACAATTAATATTTATTGTAAGTTTAATTGTATCTTTTATATTACCGGCCACAGGTACAAAACTTAAGACCCTTAAAAAGATCTTATCAGGTGGATTACTTGGTGGTCTCTTTTTATGGATAGACCCCTCGATCTGGAATTATAGACAAAGAGTGAATTCAAATAAAAGCAGATTTAAACAAATTCTGTAACTTTGTACTCTGTTATATCCTCCAGAAAAAAACGCTATCTAAATTCAGGTATTATTTTTATTCATTATTATGTTCACTCCAGCATTCTTTTCCATCCTCCTAGATGGTTATTTGTATTTTCTTTTCCATTCCAGCTGAGGCAATTGAGAAGTATGGAGGTGATAATGTGAAGATCTACCAGTCTTCGTTTGGCAACATGTACTTTGCTATGACAGAGAGAAAAGAGAAGACAAAGATGAAGCTTGTGTGTGCTGGTCCAGAGCAAAAGGTAAATTCATCCTCTATGACGCCATATTTAATTCAGCATATTTTACCGTGGAGGCACCGTGGTGTATGGGTCGTGACTCTCGCCTTTCAACTAGAGGGTCGTAGGTTTGAATCCTACCCATGGCGTCAATTTCCTTCAGCAATAAATTCATCCACATTGTGCTGCATTCAACCCAGGTGAGGTAAATGGGTACCTGGCAGGAATATTTATTCTTTGAAGTGCGCCGTGAATGGCTGCCGGGCTAAAGCCAGGGTAATAATAATGTAAAGCACCTTGAGCACTCAGCAGAGTGGATACGTGCGCTATATAAATTGCATATATTATCATTATTAATATCATTATACCCGTATTAGAGCTGCCATCTAGTGGGCTTTTATCCTACCGAGTAGGATTTTTCATTGAACAGTGAACAGAATATTGCTTGTATATGTTGATGAAGTTTGAATGAAAAAATTTCCAAAATTTCAGTGAAAAAATAGTTTTTTTTAACTTCCTTGAGGTACAGTGTTAGAAAGGGCATGGAAGGTAAGAAAAGGATATTCTTTCTGGATAGGATTTTTGCTAAAATGATAGGATTTCGGGAGATTCCCACAATTTAGACAAAAGTGACACTTGGTGATTGCGCCTTCAGCTGTGCTGCTCCAAAACTTTGGAACAAATTGCCAATAGAAATAAGATCATCTCCATCTGTAGTTGTTTTTAAAAGCTTGTTGAAAACTCATTTATTTTGTGAAGCTTTTCAATAATATCTTGCAACTTATGCATTATTTTAGTAACAATATCCTCGGACCCTAACATCACAGCGCAGTAGAGTATATCCATATAGTATCTGCGCTTTATAAATTATCTAATTATTATTATTATTATTATAGATGTGACATTGGCAGCTCTGCCATATAGTGGGATTTTATCCAATTTAGTCAGGGGTTTCAGTGATAATAGAACAGTTATGTGCAAAATAGGATTTTTCATTCCTTCGGGTACAGTGTTTGAAAGTGCATAGAGTTAACAGTGGGAAATAGGAGATTATTTGACTACTGCAAAGTCGTCTTATGGGGTGTTGCTCAAAATCAACTGCAAATCAACTGCAACTTTGCAAATTGTAACGCGCATTTTTATTCGCGCACGGTATGCGCATTTAACAAAGCGCGCATGAAACAATGATTTTGATTGGCGCGTATTGATTAATTGCAATTTGCGATCAGTTGCAACTTTTGAACAACACCCCCTTAGACAACATTGACTGTATTTAACTAATTATAGCGGGAAAGATTCTACCTCTGTACAAATTTGAAGTAAAAAAAAAGAGCTTGAGCTTTCTATCCTATCAGAATTTTAATCATAAGCAGAATGACCGATGTACAATTTTTAAGTATTTTAATGTATTTTTCATTCTCTACAGGTCGTTGGTCTTCACATGCAGGGCCTTGGATGTGATGAGATGTTCCAAGGCTTCTCCATTGCAATTATTTATTTATTTATTTGTTTGAAATATATTTATACAGGCACAAGATATCAGCAAATCTTCTGTTTTTCATCAATGTCCTGATAATACAATACAATGACATAGAAAGCATGAACAATAAATCAAGATGGGCTCTACTAAAGAGGAGCTTGTTAGGATGTTGAATTTTTTCAATTAAAAAATTCTATTCAATAAATTATAAAAAGCTAGATACAGTCAACCTGGCCTGAGTCAAATCTGCTTGGGTTGAAGCAATAACTTAGACTTATAGAATGATTTACTTGTGAGGGGTAAAAGTAATAGAATATAAAGAGAAGGAGACTCGAAAAGACTTGAAAAGACCTTTGACTTTTCTTTGATTTGATTTGTGTCGGGTTGACTTCGGCAAGGTTGACTGTATTTAACTGATTAGGGCGAGAAACATTCTATATCTGTTAAATTTTGAATTATTTTCATTGCATTTTCCATCCTCTACAGGTCGTTGGTCTTCACATGCAAGGCCTTGGGTGTGATGAGATGTTGCAGGGTTTCTCTGTCGCAATCAAGATGGGCGCCACTAAAGCCCAGTTTGACGACACGGTAGCCATCCATCCAACTGCTTCTGAGGAGCTTGTTACCATGCGCTAGAAATTATTTCAATTTTTCAAATAAAAACATTTTCTTTGATAAGTAAAGATTTATAGAGAGAGTCATACTTGTTTTAACGGCCACCTGTCTATAGTGCCCACCTGTCTACAGTGGCCAACTAAACACTGTAGCCATCCATCCAACTGCTTCTGAGGAGCTTGTCACGCTGCGTTAGGAAATAGTTCAATTTTTCAGATAATGAACATTTTATTTGATAAGTAAAGATTTATATAGAGAGTCATACCTGTTATAGCGGCCACCTGTCTATAGTGCCCACCTGTCTGCAGTGGCCAACTAAACACCGTAGCCATCCACAGGAGCTTGTTACGATGCGCTAGATATAAGTTCCATTTTCAAATTTTAAACATTTTATTTGATAAATAAGGCTTTATATGTATAGTCAAAAACTGTCTTAGGGGCTACCTGTTTGTAGTGCCCACCTGTCTACAGTGGCCAACTAAACACTGTAGCCATCCACTCAACTACTTCCAAGGAGCTTGTTATGATGCGCTAGATATTAGCTCAATTTTTCAAGTAATGAACATTTCATTTGATAAGTAAAGATTTATATAGAGAGCCATATCTGTTTTAATGGCCACCTGTCTATAGTGCCCACCTGTCTACAGTGGCCAACTAAACACCGTAGCCAGCCATCCAAATGCTTCTTAGGAGCTTGTCACGATGTGCTAGATATTAGTTCCATTTGTCAAAGAATAACTTTTTATTTGATAAATAAAGCTTTATATGTACAGTCAAACCTCTCTTAGAGGCCACCTATCTATAGTTACCACCTGTCTACAGTGGCCTTCTAAATTGGATCCCTCTAGGTGAAAATGTGTAGAACCTTTCTATAGAGGGCACCTGTCTTTAGTGGCCACTTTTCCTGTTTCCCTTTGATGGCTTCTGTAGACAGGGTCTACTGTACACTCTGCAAAGTAGCTTGGGATTACTATAAAATGTCTATATTTATACGTGGTTCTATATTTCTTGAAATACCCAAAATGCAACTGTCATGCATGTTATCAAACATATGGGGTGTTGCTCAAAATCAACTGCAAATCAGCTGCAACTTTGCAAATTTTAACGCGCATTTTCATTCGTGCGCGATATGCGCATTTAACAAGAAGCGCATGAAACAATGATTTTGATTGGCGCGTTCCGATCAACTGCAACTTGCGATCAATTGCAATTTTTGAGCAACACCCCCATACTGTAACAATTTTCATACTTGTTTGTTTTCAGTTGTTGCATTATGTTGCTCGCTCCTATACACATCCTGAAAAGTGATCTCATGGTGGTCCCTAACCTATTTGTAGTAGTGTATTTAACTACTTAGGGGTATGGAATGTGATCATTACAAATTTTGCAAGAAATATATTCATAATTGAAAAAAGTTAATCAGTTGTCTCATGATGTGCAAACGAAATTCTACTAACGTTCTACGTTTGCCCATCGCGAGACCACTGATTAACTCTTTTTTTATTATTCTTCATCATGATGAACCTCTTTCAAACCAAAAATATATTTATGTCAAACATTTGTTTTGTTTCACACTGTTCATCAGTCTTCTGTATTTTATTTAACTCAAGACAATCAATTCTATAAATGTAAGAATGTACTAGTTTATGTTTATGAAACAATTTTTGTTGTTATAATGAAAACAGCATATGTGATTTGTAAATTGCACATATTCACACTTAAAAGAGAGCCCCAGGTGTATTTTTCTTCATTGGTAAAATATTTTTTATGTTGAATATAGTTATCCATATTCTAACAGTATGTTGTACATGTATTAACTTGATAGAGATTTATTTATATAATAATTTCTCCAAGATACAATTTACCATGGTGATAAAATGAGATATGAATCATATAGATTTGATAAATCAATCCCCTGTAATACCTAATAGGTATAATTCTCCCTATCGCATATTGCTCTCCGAATCTGAACACCTGCAGCGCACTAGTTATTTGGGCCCAGATTCTTGGCACAGGTACTTCCGGTAACATTCATGTGTTTTCAAAAGTCTATAGGCTTTCTACAGTAAACTTCGTCAGCGGCTTGTAGTGTCATATTTTTTCACTGATTTTTGCGAATAAAAGCATCATTTTATATATTTTTCTTTCATATCTGCGTTTATTTGTTATATGGGTTTCTTTTGCGAAGCGGCCCAATGCTGGGCTTCCGACGTAAAACGAAGAAATTACGCTAAATACACATGGATTGAAATTTCGTAGACAGTATACAGGGAAATCGAGATGGATCCCGGAAGTGAGCGTGCCAAAGCCAAAGTGTGTGATATCGATATCACAAGGTGACATCGGGTGATATCGGCTGTATGCGATAGGCAGAATTGTAAAATATTACCCTATGATGCAAGTTCATAAAGGGCGAGAAGATTATTCTTTTATCAAATTTTCTTATGTTTTCTTTAAAAAATATTCTACATCTAGTTATATGCATGTAATACCACTTCCCCCCCCCCCCATTAAGTTGATTAAATTTAGTCAACTAGATTTTATCGTACTGAATTTTCAATAGTTTTTTTTCAGTTACTAATAGTCTCTAGTCATTACTTTCAGAATTGACATCTTATATTTAATGATACATGAAACTGTTCTACAGGGTAGATATAACGAAAAAAGTAACATTTTGCATTTACAGTACATATTTGGATAGATAGATAAATGGTTTATTGAATAAATATCATTGCAGCTAATAGCTGAATTGTGATTTAAATTTACAAAGTAAAACATAAATAATATACAACATTGATAAAATGACATGTGAAGTATAAAGATGGTGAGAGGTACAAGGTAAATGGGAGCATGAAACGCAGATAAAAAGGATACATACACACAAACATAAAGGCACGCACACACACATTCATACACACATTCAAAAGGACATATAAGTGTACATCATTTCAGCCGTATTCACACCATTCACGTTACTACACAATCTACACCAATATCCCCCTAACATCTTGTACACACACAGACGGACACACATACACTCACAGACACACACACACACACACATACACACACCTTATCTTTATCTCTCTCAGACACATATACTCACACTCTCTCCCCGACTTTCTTTCCCCCTCTTCATACTCGCAAAATTCAGGCACCTACAATGAAGGAAAAAAAAATCTGCGTTTCATCTACCAATAAAAAAACACATATTTTTTTTCCTTCATTGTAGGTGCCTGAATTTGGATGTGCCATATTCCAATCCTGACATTATTAATAGTACAATTTCAAAATATTTCCTCTTACATTATATATATCAATTAGGAAAATGAATAATGTATGACACTAATGTTTTCCACCATTTTGTTTGATTTTTGTAATTAGACCTTTTCACCATCAATATACCAAGTACTAATAAGTTATGATTCAATACTTTGATTTCTATGTAAAATAGTCTTTCCTTAACAATAGATTGTATTTTTACATTTAACTTTGGGATTATGCAAATTAAATCTATAAACACTCAGCCATATCTTCAAGCTATCCTTTATTTCTTAGTTTCCAGAGTAATTGACCTTATTAATACAGAGATATCAACCATTCTGAAATAAGCATGTGAGAACTTAAAATGAGAATAACCTAACAAGTGAGCCAAATATTTTCTCAAGAGAGAAAACATATGGGTATTATCAGAATTTCTCTCAGAAAATATTTTGGTTCAGCAGTTAGTTATTCACGTTTGGAGATTTTACATTGATTTTTGTCCTCATGCATATATAGACCAATCCAGTGAATGATTGAGAACGATTCTACAGTGGTCCTGCCATTGGTTCCCCTTTAAAGAAGTTCTGCAAGGCATACGAATGAGAGCAGATGAGAAAGGGAAATATTAGGAGAAAGGAGATATTGGAGAAATGCCAAACAAAATTTCAAAATTGGGCTAGTACATGTAATGTAAAATGGGGCAAACAGGGACGCTGGGGTTAACAGGGACTAAACTTCTACCATTTAAGATTCCTTTTTGATGAGGTGGGATAACTCTACGGACCCTGTTATGGGATAAATATTTCTCCATTGTAAAAAATAAACAAAAATTAAAAGCAAATATTCAGAATGATTCAGCAGATTTAGACTAGATTTTTTCCCTATTCAACACGGCGTCCCTGTTCACCCACTTAAAAGTAAAAAGGATTTTTTTTTTTACTTTGTGGATGATGGTTTCTTTTCAGAGCGTGAACCTACAATTTAGTACACACTTGTCTACCATGCGGGATTGTCTTTTAGTTTTCGGTACGGGCATCATGGAGGGGGATCATTTTGAGGGCCCAGGCCAGGTCTGACATAAGGGGGTGTCAAAATTTAGGTGAAAGGGGTACCAAATTTCAGCTTAAGACTTCAAAAAAAGTATTTATTCTCTTTTTTCTTCTTGACGGGTCCTGAAGGGAGCGCAAACTATAAGATGATTTTTTTTGCTTGTCAGCTCCCTGGTGGGTGGGGGGTACATTCTTCACGTCAATCAGAGCTCTAATTAGTTTGCATCTGTATATAAAAAATAAAGGTATTTGATGAAATGATTTTGCTGCATTATGTCATTCTTGAGTTCAAACTTTGCGTTTGAATATACCGTTTAAGAGCCCCTTACATGTGCATATCCAGAATTTTACATATGGGGGCCCCCAACGCCCTCCCTAGCCCCTGACATGCTCCAAAAATGTATTTCAGAAATTTAGGCGCCCCTCTCAGAGTTGATATACGCCCGCATGAATGAGCTGACAAGACCATTAAAGTCTTATTATGTTTTCATTTGTAAATATGTGCTCTCCTTTACAGCAAAGTTGCCCCTTAGCTTAGCCAAATGTATTCCCTTCTCCCGGAATGATGCTTTTATGAAGTAAAATCGGATAGAGGAATTAGGACTATTGTATTAGGCTGGCATGTCTGAGTAGGTCGTATACAATTTTCGATTGGGAAGGAGATTTGTGGAGGTATTTGAAGGAAATATATTAGTTTTAAAAAGACATCATTTGTTATTTTGAGAAATGAAAGAGATTCATGAGCGCATGAATGATAGTGAAGATCGATTTTAGTGGGGCATTTTCATGTTCCAAATAGCACTTTACAAGAAGTTATTAAAGATGGTAGAAATGAATACTATAGGAAACATTTTACCCTGAAAGACAGAATTTAGATCGATTCCGTCTGTTTACTACTGGGTTTGAGAATATATTGCGAATTTAGTTTAAATTTGGCCCAAGCAAAGAAATTTAACCGTCTTCTAAAGACCGACCCCCAATAAAACATGGCTTGACAAATATAATTTTGTTCCGATTCTATCGTCTTGTTTCCTCATCCTTCGCCTCCCCCTGCAACCCTCATCCCTCTTCTTTTTCTTTTCTTACTTTAAATTTCCTTTTTTTTTCCAGCTAGTACTTTACGTCATCCTTTTCATCTTCCCCTTCTTATTCGTGTCTATTTCCTTATGAAATAACTGTTTTTACAACAGAATGGTGCTTCATGTCAAAGTGACAATAAAATGACAAAGGTTTGAATCCCATATTGGCCCTTTAGAAAAAAAGCAAAAAAAAAAAATATGAGCAGAAAATGTACGCACGCGCCACTCTCATGCAGGCAGTTCTATAGGGCAATAAATAATTTTCGGATCATATTTTCTCCCATACAATTTAGGCTGTATAAATGCATGCATCATGTTTTTCCAGGCTCTTCAGGGGAATGAGGGGAGGGAGTCCAAATTGGTTAATGCCCCCTTTTTAATATTTTTAATTGCTAAATGCTTTTGTTGGGTTTACGTTAGTAAAATATTGATAATTTTTTTTTTGTTAACTTGGGTTTTGACATTTTATAATGAGTCTTATAAGCCTAGTTATTATGTGTACAAGTCGCTTTCCTTTGGAAACCATCACAAAAACATCCCCTATAGTTATTTCATACCCGTCACATTATTTGGGAAAATGAAAAAAAAATAAAATAGACGGGCTCAATAAAACATTGCCTTATTCTTCTTGACAGCTCATCGGCAGAAAGAGAACACTTCATATTCTTTCTCTTGCTTGTCAGTCCATCATGAGCTTGCATGTCGGAAATTTTTAAAAGGAACCTTTTATCTCGTTCAAGTGCAACCCTTTCAACGAGCCTGTATGCCGTGCAAAAACAAAATATAATTTATGCATGATTTCCCTCTTCATGTATTTTTGTCTTAATATATAAATCAAATGCATTTGGTTACCAAAAAAGCAAATGAATTAATGCCCCGTTACAGTGATTGTTAGTTCATGTGCTATAACAAAATTGAATTAACAATTCTTATTGTCTTTTCAATTTTTGTCGAATAAATTTGTTGTAGGAAGATGAACATGATTTTTTGCTATGATGTTCGTCATATAAGAGCGCTTGGAAACACTTCTCATGCGCTATATAAACGCTGTGTATTATTCAATATATAAAGTTCATTACTACCCCATTTCCCTTCATTTCAATTCATTTAAAGAAATTTCAATATAATGCAACGTTCGCGGAAGTTTGAAACTAAAAACTATTTTCTATAATAATAATTCGAAAGGCCATGGGCGTGGTCGAGTCGATTAACCCTCGATGAATTTCGTCCTGTTTCTTTTGACAAGTCGAACGCCACCGCAGCAGTTGACACCTGTTGCAAAGAATGGTATCCTTTCTCATCATTTACAATCCCTTATTTCCCGTTGCCTGGTATACGACATTCATTCCAATAAATGTTTACCTGTCATCTCCTACTTTGAAAACAGAGCAGCTCCCAAAATTCGGCACGAAATTCGGGCAGAAGACCGGTAAGAATAATCATATTTTAGCTCACAATAATTTATAAATGATTCAGTTTCTTGCTTTGAATTATATGTGATATGAAAAGAAGTATTGAATTTAGCTATATCAATATAATTAGATAGCGTAGCTCAGAGGGAATTTGAAGGTTTTTACAGACACCTGTTTGCAATGGGTCATTCTTCTTGAGCGGTACAGGAGGGAGGGATTTGTGTGTGTTGTGACTGTGGATCTGTGTGTGCGATTTGGCGGATGGTGGTAATTTATGTGGTTGCGAACCGTTTGGCGTCGTTGGTAGCAAATTGGTGGTGGTGGTGCAGGGTAGTCATAAGTGACGTGTACACTGGCCTGGTATTTGCTTGAGTTGAAGCTGAGCTGAGTAGTGTTTAGTAGCTGGAGCCTCAATAATTTTCCCTGGCCATCTGAAATTGAAAGAGTAAAATATGAAAGTGCAATTTGTGAACTGGTTCATTTAATGTGTGCAATTGGCTGCGGTATTAAACGATTATCTTCTGATGACGGACCCCGTCCTTGGTTCCCTGTGTAGAATGATCTGCTCAGGCTTTTTAGTGGTAGCCCGTTGTTTCAAGGAAGTTCCTTGGTTGTTTTCTCTTCTTTTTTAATAGTATGTCAGAAGTAAAGGTGTAAAATCATGAATATATCAAATATATGAATTTGTTGAGAAAAAGAATTATACTTGCGTCCAATAATAGCTTAAATTCTGATCATAAAAGGCAATAAGATATATTATTAACCGTATAAGACATCTGAGCCATGTGATTTTTACACTTTATTGCCCCGTAAAAGACAGAGCGGTCCATGAATTATTTTATTGCCCTCGGTCAAATGTCTATGGGATTTTGCGTGTAAAAACAGCGAGCAATAAATTCACATGCAAAGTACGCAGTCCGCGAGCTCGCGAGCAACCACTTTTAATTTTGCCATTGGTTTACGTGCATAAATTCAGCGCAGTTTTTGTGCATTGAGCTCGCGACGTGCCTTGTGAACAAACATGGAAGCGCGAAAAGTGCGAAATTTAGACCCCTGCTAATATTTTCCGCTATTCAGTAATATGTAGAGAAGTGATGAACATACATCATCAACACGTCATATCACATGACCTAGAGTTGCCAAGTCGCTAGAAATATATTACTGTTTTGATCATATCATATTTCAATTATTTATAACTTTATTATAATTGACTGTCCAATTTTGTTCAACTGATTTTTGCGCTTTCAGTAAAAGCAAGATTTGTCTGACATGGAGTCCTCCTTTAAGGACTTGGTCTGCGCCAGTGAAATTTTGCTTTAAAAGCAGAAAAATCAGACAAACAGATCAAAAAAGTTTAAAGCAAATCGGACAATAAATAAGAAAGTTATGAATATTTCAATGTTATAACTCAACAGTTGTTTGTCGTGCAAATTGGCAACGATGTGTCATGTGATACATGTATGACATAGTTCATGTACTTCTTGCTAGCAGTTTAATCTTATTTTAAAAATCCCCCCTTTTCAATGCTTATCCCCAAAAGAACATTTTTTTCATCGGTATATACATGGGTACAGATACATTAATTTATTTACTCTTTTGAAGATTTAAAAGTGAATTAGTATCTATGGAGCAAAAACAATAAGTTATAATCAAGCTTACTGACAGGAAGTGCATGACATACGTCATCACATGTAACCGAAAGTCACTTGTTATGACGAATGCCGTACAGAAATTTATGAAAACCACCGTTCAATCATAATCATTGACATATTCATCACTTTCTTATTTCTTTTCGGATTTCCTTCAAACTTGTTTTGATCTGTTTGTCTTATTTCTCTGCTTGTCATCCAAGCAAGATTTTTCTGGTGCAGACTAAGTATTTAATGGTAGGGTTGTAATGTTCTGTTTCAAAATAATAGTTGCTGAAATTCTACATTGTGAATAGCAAAAATGTCCGTGGTGGGGTCACAAAAGCCCATGTAGTTTTATAATTGAAACATAGAATACCATCTTTGCAATACTTTATCCTAGAGCATTTTGACAATTATAGTAGATTTATCAGGCAAGTACATGTAAACATACAAATAGACACCAACACTAACTCAATAGGTCATCAAATACAGAGAATTAAGGCGTTTTCTGTTTTTAACTGTCTATGACTCAGCATTTTTCAGGCCCTATTCCTTAAATAACTTTTTGGGAGCAGACTCCATCTGATTTTCAACCAAACTCTTTGAGAATGGAGCTATGAATTTAAATCTGCTTTAATAGTCAAACTAGGGACCCTCAAATGTTCAGACTTTGCCCTGTTTACGTAATCCCCTGTATTTTAGCCCACCAGTAATGCTTTTAGGGATAAGTCATGCTTCACTCATTCAGGGAGCAACATAAATTTGTTGAAGCACTTGCCCAGTTAGAAATTTAGAAATGACTGAAAGTCACTTGCACAGAAATTCATTTCAGTTGCCATGAAAAGACTCTAGGTGAAACACATGAGCACACAAAAAATTCAGAGACAGCAATAATTAATTTGAATTGCAAAACCTGGATCAGACTGACCTGCCTTTTGTATTTATATTTTTACAACCAATATTTGATTCTCTTGGAAGGGCTTGCCCAAGTCGGGCATGCAGCTTTTGCTTTTGCTTGATACTTGCCTGGCCATGACTTTCACTTGCCCAGGGCAATCGTGCAAGTGCTTGTAAAACAACATGTAGCACCCTACACATAATGAATTATATAATATTGGATGGCAATGAATGGAATACCAGGCAATATTGCACGAGTTAGGGCAATATTGGCCCTACAGAGTGCAATATTCCCGGTATCATGAAATAAAGCCATCCAATATAATTATTATTATCTTTACATTAGCCTTTGACTTACCGGTATTATTGTAGAAGTACCAAAAGGCTGATTACTGCTTTGCGCATGCGTGAAATTGAAGCCGTGCAACATGGCCTAATGTTGCACGGCTTAAAACTCTCATATAGATAATAATTGGTAATGTTACTTCCATATACTCTGGATTATGACAATTTTGGGAAAGTGATAGGATTATTTTCAAAGAAAAACACTATTTTAATGCCCTGATTTTAGTTATCGTGATTTTTTTAAAGACTTGGAAGGGAGAATTATCTTTTTAACTACTAATTAATTATTAGTATGACTGATAGACGTCCAGCTTGGTAGGACAAAAGTGTAGTATAATATAAGAAGGCCCACATTTATAAACATTTGTATAAAAAACGTTTTCCATTTATGCCCAATTTACATTCTAAAATTGGATCCATTTGACTTTTTAAATTGACATTTTGTTTTCATGTTAGTGTCACTTACTCATTTCTGATTGGTTTATCTGGATTTTTATGACCGAAACTGGCGAATTCTCTGATGTAATTATGTTACCGACAATCATGGTACCTTGGAGCCATCCATGTGGACAATGTAAATCTTTCTTACTTACCATATGCTAGCTAATTTATACCACATTTTAAGAGTTTGACCTGTCTCTGAGCTATAACAACAAAAAAAACGAAAAGTGCCGATTCTGTTACTGCCCATATGGATTTGCCCAGTTAAACATTTTTGTTTTAATTTTGAAGATAATATCAACATGAAGTGCACATATAGAGAATAGGAATTTATGAAAACAAACAGACATCGTAATTTTGTTATTGTGAGCACAATACCGTATACAGTTTCTGACAGTATAATACTATCTTAGTAATATTAGCAATCTAATTAACACGGAGATGTTAGTAGTGCAATCATTTACTTTATCCACAATACCACTGATTTTTAGTCTTTATACACAGACCTCTCTCTTATTTATTTTAGATTTTAGACTTTATTATGTAACAACATTGTAGCTAAATGTGGTTCGTACATGCTAATACAAAATTCAGCTCTCCGCAAATTCATCCAGAGATTATGGACCATGGGTTTGTCCTCAGAAACTGCATGTAATTCCATGCCAATAGTACATACTCTTCTCATTGAAAATAAAAATTATGTAGATCTTGCACAAGCCCAATTCTAGTTTCACTATTTACATAGTACAGTATTAAAGTCCCCTGGCCGAAGCGGGCTAGGGCGAGTACTTTATTCTAAATGGAACATGCACCAACTCGTGAGAGTATGCTATTCAATTGTTCCTTGAACACTGCACAAAGTTCAGATAGTGCTAAATCAGCCTCGCCTATCTCACAAGTTAATGTTAGCCTACATTTTACAGACCCTATGCTGTAGAGATTTGAAAACTGATGCTTGTCCTTATAGATCTAGTAAAATTATAGTTGAACCTTTCTATTATATTGGTTATTCAAGGGAAACAGAAAACGTGATCTCTGTAGACAGGTTCTATAAGACATTTTAATCTGGAGGGAAGTTCTTTAGGTGGCCAATATAGATTGGTGGTCACTATAGACAGGTGGCTGCGAATACTATTTAACTGTACAAAAAATTGCTGAGGTGACTTACTTGGTCCAATCCTTCAATTTATCTTGTATTTTTGGCCCTCATATAGCATTTGTTACAAAGTTGATTTTTATTGTCCCAAGACCCTCGATATAACAAGGCTCCACTGCATAAGAAAATTTAACCCTGCATCCGTTTAGGTATGTACTTTGATCATTAAAGTCTATTGGGAGGAAGAGTTTTATCACCCTCATATCTCTGCAATGTTCATATCAAACATAAGTTCATAAATTGCTGATACAAACCGCCATCCTGTAGTAATTATTTGAGACCTATGGGGTTGATCTTTCCTAAAGTAATTGCAATTTTACATGCATGTTCTTATCCGAAGTAGATGTTGACACACTCATCATAGATCATAGGCACTGACTATGGAACGTCTTGGAAAGTTAAGTGGCTATATATTGAGGGGCAGAGTGCTATGGTCCCACTTGTCTCTTGCCCAAAATTACAAACTTGTGTAAAAGTGTTACAGTGGAACCTCGTTATAAAGAGGTGGGATATAGCGAGATACCTGTTGTAACAAGGTGATTTTATTGGTCCCAGCTCGTTATAGTTCTTTGCTTTTTCACCCTGATATAGTGAGGAACTTGATATAACAAGATAATTTTCATGGTCCCAAGGACCTCGTTATAAAAAGGTTTCACTGTACTAGCTCTATTGGGGAAGTGACAATTTCATGTACTTGCCGAACAGCGAAATTTTGTTACGTGGGCAACATAAAATAGAAAGAAAATTCTTACTGACCGACCAATGCTTTTTTTCAAAAATTGAATTGGAGGGCATCCAAACAGTTCTTTTTTTGGGGGGGGGGAGGGGGCCCTAACAATTTTTTTTTCATTCTGCCAAATGATTTCAAGCATTTCACATTTCCAGAGAAAAGTGTTTGAATGGGGCTGCGACCCCAAAAACCTTGGCGGTTTTGTGGTGCCTATTGATATTTATAGACAGTGAAGTGTCTTGTTTTGGATGTTATGTAACTTGTATGATAACTTGTATGAGATTGACCTAAAATTTAATGCCAACAAATTCAATAAAATCTACGATACTGAATGTTAAGTGCTTTGATAAAGATGAGGTCATACATATATTATCACTGCCTCTGTAATAGTAATAATAGATGCAATTTATATAGCGCACATATCCACTCTGCTGAGTGCTCAAGGCGCTTTACATTATTATTACCCTGGCTTTAGCCCGGCAGACATTCACGGCGCACTTGGCATTTCAAAGAATAAATATTCCTGCCAGGTACCCATTCACTTCACCTGGGTTGAGTGCAGCACAATGTGGATGAATTTCTTGCCGAAGGAAATTGACGCCATGAGTAGGATTCGAACCTACGACCCTCTAGTTGAAAGGCGAGAATCACGACCACTACACCACAGCGCCTCCATGAATAATGAATAATGAATATAAATTGTTTCTACCCCAAAACAATTGAAAAAAAAGATGAACAGGCAGTTGGGAAACATCATTTGTTGGCTATTGAAAGGAAATAATATGCTATATTAGCATAAATTATTATTATTGATATGATTATTCAAATGATATATTGCCACATTGCCGAAAGCAATTAGCTCAAGATGATTGAATAAAAGAAAATGTGATGTCATGCAGCACTGTTTTACATAGAACCTTTTATTGGTCGTATCCAGTCTTGAGATATGTTTTGGTTGATTGACCGCCAATCAAAACACGGGACACATTTGATCCAAGATTACACAACAAGGTCTGACAGCACAGACTACCCCCATGTGCTCGTTGGACTGTGTCCCTTGTGAGGTGAGTCACATATATTTGTGTTGAGCCAGTCTATTGTCATCAGGTATGCACACCTATTGTTATCCTCACCCTCGCTCATATTACACATACACCCCTGTCTTGGGTGTATGCCCTGCCCATACTGACGCACTTGGGTTCCACCCTGACAAGACTGTTCGCACAAGAGTGAAGTATGTTCTGCAAATCGCAGTCTAGTCTACAGACTCCACCTCATATTAATTCAATCTTGTTATACAGTCCTAGACCTGAAAATGATGATCTTAGCGAGGCCAAAAGCAAGGGATATATCTTGTATATGTTTTCAATTTGGGGGTAATTGGGTTTGATTTCAAAGGAGAAGGTTGGGGGTGGGGAGTCCTGCCTTTGCAGTAATACGCTTTGCCCTGGACAGATTTAATTTTTCTGTATTTCTGTATATTTTTGTCATGTTTGATGTACTACTCAATGTTCTTTATAACTTATTCCTTTATGTCATTAAAGTGATACAAAATCAAATAATTTTGAAAATAATCACTCAAAATATCTTCATTAGGTGGTCATTTTCTTTCTCTCATTTTCATTCCCTTTGAAAAATCGGGGAAAGTTGTGAAAATTAACCTTCCGAAACTTGGAAATAGGGGGTAATTTCAACGGCGTGCCTACCAAATGCCTGAAAATTGGGGTTAAAAAATACATTTCAGTTACTTGAAGGGGGTANTATAGTTTCCAAAACAGTGAGCTAATTTGGGAAATAGCTCACTAACTCGCTCTTATTTGGTACAGTGCAGCTCACGCTCGCGATAATTCGGCGACTCGGGCTAATTTATTCATTCGTTGTGTGGGAGCAGCGGAGCCTTGGCAGCCCGGCCCATTCTCCGCACAACAACCACATGCTTATTTTCCTAGACTTCGCATGATCCAGAACTAGAACAAGCTCGGAGCGGGCTAATATGCAGCTCGCGCTCGTGATAAATTGAGGAAAGAGACTTTAGTCCTTCAAGCTCGAGATTCCGAACTCGCTATAGTGCATACCAACATTGCCAATCTCGAGATTAATTGCAAAGATGGTTGATCGGGCTAAAAGCTCGAGATCAAGAAAACTCGGGCTAGTGCAGCGCCGGCTACTAAAAAACTTTGACTCTCTAATTAAAGTTTTTAGCTGGATCGTCCTTGATTCTCCAAACAAAGTCTGCATTTACAGACTAACTGCAACGCCTGAATACCCAATGCACACCTTTCCCTCAACCAAAGGGGTAGACTGAGAATACAGCACACAACAGAACTTACAGAGATAGATCTATTCTTACATAAAAGAACTATTGTGTACATTTGAGAAGTAAACCGTAAACCGTAGAAGTGTATGGAGCGACGTGTTTTTATAATGGTGTGTCTCTCCGTGTAGAGTGTGGGAGATACTGGTGCCACATCGGCGGAAAGTACCAACGACGAATCTACCGGTATTGAACTTATAGGCGGAAGGGGGAGTGTTTGCAAGTTTTGTCATTAGAGTGAGATAACATCGGACTTTGATTAAGTGAGTGATTGCACTACTGGACTTACTTTGGAAAACTAAATTGAAGGTAACTAGAATACTATATTTTCAGTTTGTTACCCTATTAGAGTACAGATTTTTATGAGTTAAAAAAAGTCATTGAGATTATCTTGTGCATAAGATTGAACCCTAATACAAATACCATGGAAATAAGAATGACTTTTAATGTTGGTATTCTAGCAGAGGGGCTTCGCCTTACTAAAAATATTGAATTTTGATATTATTTGTAGAAGGACTCTAAAAATGTTGTGTAAGTTATTGTAATTAAATTAAAGTTTTTCATGTAAAAAGCAAAAAAATTAAGAATTGATTGGTTGATAGGATGTAGTAAAATTGATCAAGAGTAAAGAATATGAATCATGTGCAAGTTTTGGCATACATGTGCAACTTTATGTTAATTCTTAGATTAGAATTGGTGCATTATTGTGTAGAAGATTTAAGAAAGTTGATCAGTTATGTCAGAATTATGTACAAAGGTACTTTTCTACATTCGTACATTGCACATTGTGAGACAACTGATATAATTTTCTTTGATCGTTTATATCCTTTTTATGATTCAATTATTAAGAGTGTGCATTTTAAAAGCAGACGGCCTAAGTAACATCCACAAGATTAATTTTGTACAATAGTATTTATTAAGTTTATGGTCAATCATCTTCAGTTTTAGTCCAATAGTACAGAGGTCACAACTATAGGTATTCTTATCACATAATGTATATTTGCTTGAGCTAAAGGTAAATACTATTCAAAGATTTAATGGTAAAATATGATTAAGAAAAGAATGCAGTTTAAATTTCCTTGAAATTGATACCATGGAGAACTGTACAATTACATTTTGGGATATAGATTTCTGAGGTTTTTTTTTTGGAAATTATTAGAATAGATACCAGTAAAATAAATTGATAAAAAGGAAAGTTTGTATTTAACAATTGCAAAACTTCCTTTTTTTCAAAATAATATATTGTTTTTTTTAAGTAACGTGAAAAAAGCGGACTTAGTTTATTTGATGGCAATCTCAAAGCAGTAATTTCTATTTTACTTACAATATTGGCGGAATATTTTTCTGTAGTTATATTTTTGTGGCCATGGATTCGCTAAAATGTCATAATGTCTATATACCTGTGGTTAATAATCTCTCAAGAAGGACAGGAGCATTTCAACCCGCTAATTGTAATTGTGAAAATCTTTTAAATTCATTGATAAGTTTTGAAAATAAATTTGTTTATGTCTCATTCAAGATGAGCAGTCTACAATTAAGTGTACACTTGTACATGTACATGTAGGTGGATTGAATGTGGTGTTTAATTTGCATTACATACTATTATTCTCTTTGATAAATGAACAGTGACCTGATAAACAAATATTTGGGAATTAGTGTACTTATTGGGTGGTGTCTATAAACAAACAAAGATAAATATTTTTCTGAATGTGTGATTATAAAATCATAGCACCATATTTATTAGGGGTTTTACCAGATACGCTAGCCCATTTAATGTACACGGTATACACAACCGGTGTGTTGCTTCTATCAGTAGAGTGCTCGCCTCACAAATAAGAGGTCTAGTGTTCGATTCCCAGTTATGTTATAGTATACCAAAAGATGTTAAAAGATGGAAAATATACTGCTATCCTGTTTGGCATTCAACTAGAAAGGGATAGAGCAAAAGTGAATAGGCACTTTTCATTTACGGCTGGGACTTTATCTAAATGCACAATGAGAATTTTAGCTGCGATTTAATAAAATTTTGAGTTTACTTTATCAAAACATTTGTTTTTTTTGTTCATTTATTACTAGTATTTAATATTGTCTGAAGCATTTGCATTTAAAATTGGTGTAATAGCATTTGCAGTTTATTACTGTGTTACTCATAGCATTGGGATGATAATTGTCCTCTACATTTCCATCCATCGTGCCACAAATGCAGATCTATATGACAATTAAAAATTTAATTAAAGAGGAAGTCTGTCATTAACACATCCATTCATTATTCTGTGAAATGAAGTGTGTCATTTGTTGTCATTACAATGTACATATTATTGGATATTTGCAGTATAACGGTACAAATTTAATTTGTTCATACAAAGTGGTATACTACAAAAACATGTCATTATTATATCTTTAATCTTGGTCATCGGAACTAAAGCATAAATTATGTTATTATGATAATGATACAGTGTGAAATGTATCATTTCACATTTTTGCAATTTTAGCGAAGGTTTCTGCAAATTATTGATAACCGTTGAACTTAATATCACATTTTTCACTCTCTCAACATAAATTTGCCATGATATACTTTTTTTTATAATCCTGTTTTATTGGTAACATAAATAATTACAATACGCAAATGATAATGGAATAAATTTCATGTATCTGGACACAAACTTGATGATTGAAGATGCAACAATTTTTATTGTCCTGTTTAATAGGTAACGTAAATAATTACAAGATAAATGGAATGGATTTCATGTCTCTTCAAGTTGCTTATTTTAGGCGTAAATATTCAGAATTGAATGAAAAACGCCTTTAAATATAAATTCATCATCATCTCTGGACACAAACTTGATGATTAGAGATGCAAAATTTCATTCTTAGTAACAAAATGTGCACCTCGAGTACAAGAATTTTGTTTTGAGTCATCAAATTTGGATCATGGTTTACAAACGTTGCATCTTGTGTCGCAAATTTCGCGTCCAAAATCATACATTTCATTGTTCATGACGCACATGGCCTGTTGTTTAGCTCACCATAGTAAAGTATTGAAAGCTAAGGATGCCTTGAAGCTGGCTGGAGGTACAACTTGGTTGTAATGCAGACTTGCCAGAAGACCTTTGAGCTTAGAAGTGGTGACAAGATAATAGAATAAACGATTTAGTAACATACAATGAAGAAGTGTCGCTTTCTATTTACTGTGGGCATATGAGGATTAGTTTCATAAGTTCAGCCTTCTTTAGCATGGATACAGAACATTTTTTACATTATGGCTTCAATTTATATGCATAACGTTTTTCTCATCTCCTGTTATAGACATGTACACGATGCAATATGCTACTAATTTGATAAAGACATATCTGACAACTATTCCTATCAAATAGGAACATACTTAATTTTAGCAAGAGAAAATTATCAATTTAATGGGTTTGTTCCTATTTCTATGAAATCTATGTGAAGTAATAGGAATCTTCATATTCTTTACATTTTTTAAAGTTGCTTATTCGTATTTTTGACTGTCAGGGTTAGCAGGTTTGTAAATAGATTTTGTGTAATTATCTATATGTTTGGAATGGTAATTGCATGATGATTATAATGCCATTGATAAAGGTTTTATGTTCAAAGTGTGTATTTAATCTGGGAATGTCTCTCAGCATTTCACATGATAACGAATTAACATGGTACAGCCGGAACATGTGTTAAATTCACACAATGCATAGGATGACTAGTGGCCAAACTATCTGTGTGGTGATCCTGTATATAGTTGAACTAGTGGCAGTTTCTTTAGAAAACATTCTTTGAGAATAAATTCTTTGGAATATTTTACATTCTTGTGAAGTAGAGCGTAGCATGGTATAGGCGTAGGAAACGGTCTTATAAGAAATCTCATTAGTGATGAATGAGATTTGTGAAAAGAATTATGAATAAATATTCTCAAGGATCAGTACACAAAGCCGTACAATTACCCAATAATTGTGGATTTGCATTTGTGATTGTGATTTTCTTTGTATTTTGAGTTGCGTTTTACTTTACGGAAAATAAAACCAAACCAAACCAAATTAAATTTTAGGGTTGAGTTCTCGTACTGAACTCTGCTTTTCATTTTAATTGCTTTGAAATGAAAATGAGCTCCTTTTTATGAATAAATCAAAATGATTTTTGTCAGTGTATTTCTCACTGGTTCATACAAACGAAATACTCTGGTCGTTATATTATACCCTTATCCTCCCTTCATAAAAGTCATACGTCAATTTTCATGAATTGATAAACTCACTATGTTCAGTAAGTGATTTCCGACTGCAAAATACATCTTCACCCTTTTTTTCATGAAGCCTTCAGTCGGAGTGAAATTTCATGAAAAAGTAAGGAATTTCTAGTGAAACATGATAATGATCAGTAATCTTCTCCTAAATTTACGCAACAATAAATTCTAGAAGTTTGCACTTACATGTGCAAAGCAATCCCAACTCAAGCCATGCTTTCAGGGTACTCGCCACCTTTGATTTACTTTGTCATGTTACTTTGCATTGCTTATGTCTGTGGAAAAGGAAATAAATGTTCAATTCGATTCAATGCAATGTAATTTTTATTTTACTGAATGAAATATAATATTTTGTTTATATTTCAATTGATTAATGATTTTTTTTTCTGTTAATGTTTGACCTTACAGATCTATTGATCGGAGTGGTGCCCTACATGAATAGACAGTAGGAATTATCTTCTTTAGATTTGAACATCACCAACAGCCACCATGGTCATCCTTGTAAAGGTTAGTAAAATGTTTTTTTTATATATTTTTATTAGGATTGAATATGAGAAACATACTTTTAGTGGAGTTATTTTGAACAACATAAATGTGAAGATTAACATGAGCACCCTTCTTTATAGATGAATCATTTTATTATAGAAGAGGCTTTGATGAATAGTGATAAACAATATTGAAGTTTTCATTAGTCATGTATGTTTCATTTCGTAAAATCCTTTGTAACCTACATCTTTTACCATTATTTTAAATTTTTGTTGTAGCATGCTCCAGAATTTGTATTAGTAATCGTGAGAATGCATGTTTAGCTAAACTAAAATTACAGGTGCTATTGTCATTAGATTGTGGATGCGTCCCGCAAATTAATACGGTGGCAGCAGTGGGATTCAATCACATGTCATCAATGTAGCACAGTACTTAGAACATGCACCATGTCACGAAAATATGGTGCATGGCAGCAGTGGGATTTGAAACTGTGACATAAAAATGACATGATGGCAATAGTACGGGATATGAACCCTTGCCATCTAAATAACATGTTGGCAGCAGTGGGATATGAACCCATGCCATCAAAATAACATGACGGCAGCAGTGGGATATGAACCAATGCTATCAAAATAACACGGTGGCAGCAGTGGGATATGAACCCATGCCATCAAAATAACATGGTGGCAGCAATGGGATATGAACCAATGCTATCAAAATAACATGGTGGCAGCAGTGGGATATTAACCCATGCCATCTGATCAAAATAACATGGTGGCAGCAGTGGGATATTAACCCATGCTATCAAAATAGCACAGTGGCAGCAGTGGGATATGAACCCATGCCATCAAAATAACATGGTGGCAGCAGTGGGATATTAACCAATGCTATCAAAATAGCACGGTGGCAGCAGTGGGATATGAACCCATGCCATCAAAATAACATATTGGCAGCAGTTGGTTATGAACCCATGCTATCAAAATAACATGATGGCAGCAGTGGGATATGAGCCCATGCTATCAAAATAACATGGTGGCAGCAGTGGGATATGAACCTATGTCATCAAAATAACATGACGGCAGCAGGGGATATGAACCAATGCCATCAAAACAACATGATGGCAGCAGTGGGATGTGAACCCATGCCATCAAAATAACATGATGGCAGCAGTGGGATATGAACCCATGCAATCAAAATAAGATGATGGCAGCAGTGGGATATGAACCTATGTCATCAAAATAACATGACGGCAGCAGTGGGATATGAACCAATGCCATCAAAATAACGTGGTGGCAGCAGTGGGATATTGTATGTACCTGTGTCATTAAAAGAATATGGTAGCAGTAGTGTCACACAAACCAATGCTATCAATATAATGCAATGGGATAAAGCTGCATATTATACATCGTAGATAAAAGTTTGTACATATATGATAAAATGATGCTAGCTTTAGCCCAGGAAATACTCTTGGTTGCTAATGTTCTCAGCTCAAATGACACGACATAACCAGGATAAAATTACAGTACAATTCATGTTATATATAGTTGATTCATTGCACTGTCTCCTTGATTGCAATTTGTGATCATTGCCCACGCATGACGTAAAAATTGAAATTGTTTACTTGTAGAATGGTATTCAAGGTTCATTGGATGCAGATACGTCACTTTTTATTTGCAAAGCAAAAATCTCCAATGTTTGTAGAATGACATTGGAAGAAATGTTTGATTCTCTTTCATGCCTGAGTGATTTGAAATTGAGTACTTGAAATGGTTTTGTTATTATAATGACAATGAAAGGTTCTCTTTTTTTCGGACCAGATTTCAGGAAGTATATTGAAATAATAATTTCAATAAATGTGTGTGATATTTTATACAGCAAAGATAGGTTTCACACCAAGGTAGCTTGTGTTAGATCTGTTCTTAAATCCATATTAACAAGATAAAATGCGATATTTCTTTTCAGATTAGATGTATTTTGAATTATTATTTACATGGAACGAATGCCATACTCGTCATGTCTGTATTGATAGTATTGACAAAGAAAATCCCATTTAGCTACAACAATATTATTACTATGTCCATGTAAACCTTTTGAAAATCGCTTGGTTTATAATTCATCATAACCGCATCACATTGCCAACGGAAAGGTGTTTCGAAGTATAAAAGTGACAAAAAGTCATTTATAGAAATAGATATGCCGATAGGTCCATTGCACATTTATATGAAAATGAATGAAGCCTGTTGTCAGAGTCTATGGCTCATGTACAGTGTAATTTACAGAAAGAACATTGCAGTTAAATTGTCCATCAATTATAAATAATAATTATAATAATAATGCCATTTGTATAGCGCCTAATCCACTCTGTGGAGCGATCAAGGCAAGAACTATTGTTACCAAAGTAACAATAAAGAAAAGAAGCCCCCAAATTAGAGAAAGAAGTTTCACTTTGTATGTACGCAATTCTATTTTGCAAGTTGGTCCCTTCCATAGTCAATAGCCAATGACCTCATTATTTACCAACTGATTAAGAAAAAAATCACAGCGAGAGAGCTTTTCACCTGTTGCATTTGAACCTAATCAAATCAAATCAAATCAAATTNGATCAAGGCAAGAACTATTGTTACCAAAGTAACAATAAAGAAAAGAAGCCCCCAAATTAGAGAAAGAAGTTTCACTTTGTATGTACGCAATTCTATTTTGCAAGTTGGTCCCTTCCATAGTCAATAGCCAATGACCTCATTATTTACCAACTGATTAAGAAAAAAATCACAGCGAGAGAGCTTTTCACCTGTTGCATTTGAACCTAATCAAATCAAATCAAATCAAATCAAATCATGCCTCAGAAGCTTTCCCATAACACATATGTCTGGTCTGGTCTAAAGGACAGAATAGTCATGTGACCTTCAAACCTGTCCGGCGACTCTACAGGCGACTCTGCAGGCGACTCTGCGAACACACGCCCACTGGTTAAATGCAGCCTCTGCCAGTGTCTTTTGACTCATATATGGACATACAAAATTCTAGGGCATATTGACTAAATATACATGTACTAAATGTACATTTACATGTGTGTAGACAGACAATTAATCTTTGTACATTTTTATAATAACATCCTGCAATTTACATTGACTGAATAACAGAAACACAATTTTTTTTTATTATTATTATTTTTTTACTTTGATGTAAAAGATGTTCTGTGATTATAGACTAAAAGGAGACAGTGATGTGCATGACCATTATAAAGTTGAAGTGTTTACTCTACCTCAAGAGAGATAGCGATTGCATTAATATTCCTGTTATTAAGGTGGAAAGCACATTGGTTCTTGGTCTATAATGACCATCATCATACTTAAGCTTTGTCCCATTAGCCTGTAAATACTATAGTGTAAGAAAGTTCAAAGAAGAATTTTCTATCATAGTACAGGTTTGACCTGAACGATTTGAGCCAATTGTACAGGTTTTTGTAATGTTATGTTTCTGTGTTCGAACACGACTGGATAATAAAACTTGATCAAGAAACAACTACAAAAACATTGTATGATTGACTGACCATTCTTGTGTGTTTTTTCAACAGATTTGGGTCAAAATTATATACATGTACACTTGGGTTCGCTGTTTCCTGTTATCATTATTCAATGTTGAAACACATTTTTTCATCATACAGTTTTCATTCTGTTAAACAGTTTCCAGTATATGCCATTTAGTATTTGAACACACTGCCATTTAGACGATACCTTGAATGTAAATTAATTTGAAATCACTCAAATAATTGTATTTACCTGTTTGTACTTGTACTTGTTTGATGGTGCATCTGTTAATAAATGATGTTTTTTATGTCTCATGGTTACTAATAAATCACTGTCTGAGTTTTGTCAAAAGTAAATCTCAGAGAAAGCATGATACAAGGAAAATTATTGATTTATATTAAATGATACATAATGCAGTTACACAATCAACCAAAATTGATGAATTTGATATGATTTCATCCCCATCAGGTTAATTCTAACACCTTTAGCTTCTGACAGTTTTAGAATATTATATATTGAATGGTTAACTCTGTGTTGGAGCAAATTAATTTCCCTTTTGTCCTCTCCGTTTTTGTTCCCGAACATTTCGTTTAGATGATGAAGTTTTCCCACTGTACTTTCAAAATGTTATGGTCATTCCTAAGTAACACGATACACATTAATTTACAAAAAGACTTTGACAAAAAAACTTCTCATTCTGATAACTTGAAGTAATATTTTATCTTTAATTGTGTATTTTTGTTTTATAGGGAGACTTTGTGTGGCTTGAGGATCCACGGAAGGATGGCTTACGGGTACCGATTGGAGCTGAGGTTAAGATCGCTGATTCTGGACAGCTACAGCTTACTGACGATGAGGGCAAGGTAAGTGTTACCTGTAACATGTTATCAGGGAATAATTTTCCTGGTATTGCATCACAATTTGCTATGCGTTTTAGCAGGATTGCTACACCAAAGATGTTTTGTTTAGCAACATTTTGACATAGAAATATAAAGTAAAGCGTTGGAAATATATCCTGCATGTATAGAATTGCTAATCAATTGTGAAAACTAAAAATTTTCCCTAGTTATAGTTGTCCATTTTGGAGGACATTATAAAAGAGATCCTTGGATTACACAATGGAAATGTTTGAAAATTTGGAAATCTCTTCATTAACCCTTATTAACATGAATGAAATCTATATTTTGTTCATTTTGTTTGAACAGAGATGCTAACCATTTCGTAGTATGCATGAGGTGTATTTTCATATAAATTCAAGGCCTTCTTTACAAGTGAATGGCTGATCGCATGGTCAATGTTCTCATATTTTTCTTTCACTTTCATTCAGCAATTTTAGACCAGCTCCCCTTAATGGCTGAACTGAATGTGGGCAATCCGCATTATTCTTAAGTTGTTGATGTTTTTAACATGGAAATGATTCAATTCAATTCATATAATTTTCATTATTACATAATGCATATTCCGGAATTTCATTATCATACTTTATTCAGTGTTTCTCCTTTTCTTTGTATTCTGTTTTGGGTTTAGGTTTAAAGCAGAATAGACCAAATGATAAAAATCATCTCTGTTTTCTAATATTTCAAGATGAAAATAAGCATGAATAAATTTATAAGTGATTAGCAGTTTGCTTGAAAGTGAAAGTTTACTTGTATTGTTTGTAAAATACATAGGTATAATTGGTTAGCTTGCTAACAAAGTCTGCCATTGAAGCTTAAAATTATAACATGTTTCGTTTGTGTTGAGATCAAAAGTTTAAGCTTTTATTGTTACTTTGTGTTTTTTTTTCATACAGGAGCATTGGTTGTCTGACAAGGTGGCTCAGAAGCTACGTACGATGCATGCGTCATCTGTCACTGGTGTGGAAGATATGATCTTACTTGGTGACCTACACGAAGCGGGTATTCTGAGGAACTTGCACATGAGATACAAGAACAACTTCATCTATGTAAGTCTTAAAGCCCAAGTAAAGTTTGGTAAAAACCAATATTTTTATCGCCAAATTTTCTCTTCAAATCCATATAAAATGAAATCTTGTATCATGAACATGTTGCACAAAAGATTGTGTGAAAAATGAACAAGTTTTGGAAAAGCTATAACCTTAAATTAATGTGCAAAATATATCTCAGTGTCCTGTCCCCCGACACTAATTCAATATTTTCTTTCTTGATTTATAAAGGACAACTTCTCATTCACAGAATTGGATGAAAATTTCAGAATTTCTTGTTGAAGGAAATTAATGCCATGATAAGGATTTGAACTGCTAGTAAACTTGTGATAAGAGCATGGGATGTTGGACATGGTAATACGAGATCTCATATTCAATTGATTGACTGCCATTTGATAAAGATGTCAGAAAATGACAATTGCATTTGCATTTATGTAATTACAATGTAAATATATTTACAATTTGTTTCCTTCTCCAGACTTACACTGGTACAATTCTAGTGGCTGTGAATCCATACCAAGTCCTACCCATCTACATGAGGGAACAGATCGAGCTATACAGGGATCGAAGGATAGGGGAACTCCCTCCTCACATCTTCGCCATAGCTGACAACGCGTACTATCGTATGTTACGAGGGCTGAAAGACCAGTGTGTTATTATCAGGTGAGTTTCTCATCTTCTTTGGTTTGTAGATTGCAATGGAAAGGATTTGGTTTTACTTTATTTGTATTTGAGGTACTAGATCGAACTCTGCAAGAATAGACGGATAGTGGAAGTGCCTCCTCACATCTTCGCCATAGCTGACAATGCATATTATCGTAAGTTACGAGGGCTGAAAAACCAGTGTGTTGTCATCAGGTGAATTACTTTGGTTTAGTGGTTAAACCAGGCTGTAGATTGCCAAGAAATGTTTTCCATTCCACTTTACATTTTTGTGCATACTATCTTAAAATGTTACAAGGGTTGGAAGAAAAGTGCACTCTGAGGGGAATGGACAAAGGATTTGGACAAAATAAACAACTTCCAATCGTGCGAAGTTAATTTCACGGTTCAACATCAAAAAGCGAAAAGCGCGCAAATAAGACAACTGCTAAAGAAACCACTTTTACACTAATTACTAATTGCTTGCATGTGCCCATGCTAAATATCACTTGCCAAAGTGTCTTGAAATAATTTCCTATTTGAAAAAAAGATAAACAATGTCATTATTGGCAAATTAAGTGTTAATTGATAAATAATCAAATGGATAATATAGCAATTTGCAAAAATACTTTTGGTTTTTTATAAGATATAGAATATTTATCAATTACTAAACGAAAAATGCTCATGTGTTTTTATGGATGCTTAAATATTTGCATCAATGCAGAGTCATAAAAACACATTTCTTCAAACCATTGCACAACTGAAGATTTCATATCACCACCCAAAACAAATTTCTGAATTTTAGTTCCTATATTCCTGTATCAGCTCACACACTCACAGTATAAAAGCTAAAAGAGGAACCGGCAATATATAATCAGCCATTTTCTCTACACAGAGCATCACAGCTGCCTGTTCAGGTTATCATAGATAAATGCATGTGCGCCTGTTGATGTGCATTAATAGTATTGGGTCACAGAGGGCATTGTGCCTTGTATTGAAAAAGATCAATACCACTCAATAGAAACTGTACAATAACAATGCACACATGTGCAACCTGTACATGCTGTGGCAGTGCATGCACTTGGAATGACCTTGCCTGTATGCGGTATAGAATTGCAATTGATTGATTTGTTGCAGAATAGACTTGTGTATTAATACATCAATTAAATGAAATTAAATTTATTTAATGTAGTATTATGCCACGACATGATGGTATTAAATTGTTTCCTACTTTTCAAGTTTCTGTGTTTATATACTGTTAATTTGCAATATGCCCTTTAGAACATGGCCTCCAGGGGCCGATTGCTCGAAATGGTGTTAGCTATCCTCTTCTTGCTAAGATGTCTTGACTTCTTGTGCCGTCCTCGTAACATAGACATTAGCGTTGATACGACTATGTTAAGTGGGTGGTGCAAGAACTTAAGACACCTTAGCACGAAGAGGATAGCTAAGACTATTTCGTGCAATCGGCTCCAGGTATTTTTCATTTTGGAGACATTATGTTTTGGGGTTGTTTGTCTGTGCAGGCGTCCATCAGTTCAAATTATTGTGAACACAATAATTCCAGTACAACATAAAATCTGCCTAACGTATGCAATAAACCTTGTTTAATGAAACTATGCAAAAAAAGAGACTCCTTAAAATATTCAGTTAAGTACTGTGTTAACTTTTTAACTATGGAAATTATTTTTACTTACATGTACCTTGATTTTGGGTATGTATTATTTGGATGAATGTGAACCGATAATATCTGGTCTAATGAGGCCAAAAGTTGAAGCACAGTGGTCGAGAAACGTATATAAAAAAAGGAGCATGAGGAATGAACATAGAGATTTTTTGGGGATGAGTTGTAAAAGTATCGCTGAATATTTTACAAATCTGACAATTGCAGAATCATCAATTTTCAACGCATGCATTTTACAATGATCTAGTACTCTCATGAATGTTTTCTTGAGTTTTAAGTGAGTTTGAGAAAAATACTTTTGCTTCAAAATTATCACAATGATTATTACCATTATTATTATTATTATTGTCATTGCTATTGTAGTTGCAATTATTAATTAGTGTTATTGTTTTTTCCGTTATTCAGTGGTGAAAGTGGAGCGGGAAAGACAGAGAGTGCCAAGTTGATTCTTCAGTTCCTTGCGGCTGTGAGTGGGCAACACTCCTGGATTGAACAACAGATCATCGAGTCCAACCCTATCATGGAAGGTAAATCCATTTTGTTAACTCTCCAACAGGGCATTTATTGTTCATTCACTTAATGCATGCATTTATTTATTTCAGTCTTCTTTAAGAACAGGGCAGTTGCATTCAGTTATATGAACTCCATTTCAAGCACACTCTGTACCGATGATATAAAAAAATGTTATTTACAATCAATATAGGAAGGTTGTATTACAAAGAATAAGCAAAATGTGAGGCTTCACGAACAGCAGCTAAAGAATAATAGATTTGTTTAGGTCTGGGAGTTCAAGGTAATTACGTTGAAATCTTGTCAAAAGCTTTAGAAAAAGAATGTTACAAGCCTTAATGATAATGCAAAGATGAAATTCGATTGTAGTATGAAAGGTGAATATTTATATAATATTGACTGGCCTTGAGGGTGATACGACATATATTGCCTCAAATGGTATCATATTGCCCCGAGTCGTAGACGAGGG
>BQKZ01001551.1:51636-66895 GCA_036244855.1 Temnopleurus reevesii
GAGATTGCAGTGATTTTGTATCAGTTGCCTTCAAAGTTCCCGGATGCGAGACCAAAGAAAATACAAAGGTATATTTTGTCTCGTCTCTGCACGCAAATTCAATGGGCTACAAGAGACGACGGAAAATACAAATAATATACCATTCCCGACTCCCTGCTATCAAAAAGTAGGGCAATACAACTTAGTAAATGACCTGCGCAGATGTCTGATACGGGTAATAATATGATTTACTACAGGTCAGTTATACTTGAGTGAAACACTCATAAGAATTCTCATTACCTCTACAGATCTTACCAACTGATGAAAGAACTTTCTTTGATACAATCTATGTGAAACATGTAACATCTGCAAAATTCAATGAATATGCAAGGAACATATTTTAACTATCTGTTAAGCAATTAAAAACACAAATTCTGCCATATAATTTCATAAACAGCACTTATAAAATCTTACCAAGCTTATATAGTATAGAAATTCTTGCAGATGAAACAAAATGTTTGTGAACTTTTTAGCATTTTAGGTATATTTTACATTTTGTTATATTTCCCTGTAGTTACCAATATTGGAAATTATGTGCATGTAAAACTTGAATCCATTTGAAAATACAAAATGTCCATTTTGCTTGAGCTCCAATCTTAAAATCCAACTCTATGCTAGAGACTCAATATTCACATGGCATTCCCCACATAGTTTCATGTGAATTTCATCCTCCTGGGACAAAACCACAACAAGGCCTCTAACCTTGGGTTGCCATGGATATGATTAAATTTCCCCATTGAATTCAGTGAAAGGTTCATGTTTCATGAAATAGTCAATAGATGGGTGGCAGTAAGTGTTAAATTGATTGATGAATTCTGAGTTGACAGATAAGAGAAATTGGCTGGTCTGCTACAGGCTTGGTAGGGGGTCCAGAGATGCCAACTGTTCCAGAAAATGTATGAGATCAACATTGAAATGAGAATCATGCAACAGCTGAACAAAATTTACAGTGAAAATTACAATGATAGTGTTCATCTGAGTTATTCAGTTGTAACGGAAAGCCAGTAATTAATATGAAAACACATCTCATGCATATTCCAGAACTGTTGGCATCTCTGGGAATCATACGTTGCTTAGTACTTTAATGTTAGGAAAACTTTTTTTTATTGGAATGGAGTGTATACTTGCAACTACAATATGTGCATGTCTGTTATGAAATAGAATATGCGCAAATATGCCAATCGAAAATTAACATGGGAATAATGCAAGAGCTTGATAAAAGATAGAGAAACATGACAACAATTACTTTACTCTCAGCCATTCTCCGGTGATATAAGCCTTGAATTTATATTAAAATTCACCTTAAACGTATTCTGAAATGGGCCGCATCTCTGGGGTCATTCATGTGCCTATGACCTAAATGTTAGAAATGATTTGTGCCTATTATTGTTGGAACGAAGTGTAAGCTTGGATCCCCAATTTATGCATGTCTGTAGCAAAATTTAGTATGTGTGCCACTGTGGGGGAGGAGGAGGCAAAGACCCCGTTTACACATTCCTGACCCCAATTTTATGCATTTAATCCACAAAATATTTGCTCTCCCTGCATCAAACAACAACTGATTCCACAATGGAAAAGGTCAGAATTTAGAAGAATATTTTTCTATTTTTCTGGTCATTGGTCTGTTATAATTTTCAAAGCCCTTAATCGAAACTTATTGATCGGAAACACAAAATATGTTCAATCACCCTCAAAGGGTTAAGTAGTTTTTAACTTCATTTCAATCATTCTTTTCCCCATTTCTATCATGTCACAGCCTTTGGAAATGCGAAAACGATCAGGAACGACAACTCTAGTCGATTTGGAAAGTACATCGATATTCACTTTCAAGAGAGGGGTGTTATCGAAGGGGCGAAGATTGATCAATATCTACTGGAAAAGTCAAGACTTGTTGGCCAGGTATGTCAAACGAAGGCTCATCGGCTAAGTGAAAATTCTTTGAAAATTGCATCTATCCGGATTGTCAAATCTGTCCCAGTGTGAGAACTTTAAGGTAGCAGGCTAGGGACTATTCAACATTGGCCTAAATATCTGTTTTTACCAATAAACTGTGAACATACTCTAATTTGTAATAAAAAAATGCATAATGTGAATATATTTACTGCAGTAAAGAAATCAAATACATGAAGTGGCATCTCTCTCAAAACCAAACTCTACTTTTAGTATTCTTTTTCGGCTTTCATATAATCCTCCAGGAAATAGAAGAAATTCAATCCATTACAGTATTGTCCTGAAGACAAGGTCATGCTTCCCTAGACTATCCTCATTGAATTTTACTTAGACTAAAATCCCATTAGCTGATGAAGGAAACCTAACCAGAGTAGAACTTGTTTATAGATGAATACCTCCCATATGTGGCCATTATCTCTTTTTATAATAATATCCCATAGATTCATTGTTCATACTTGTGACAACTTTGTTACTTCTTGTAAAACAAGTCAAATTGCGATCCATAGATTATTTAATTACATCGTTTGAAATCTTGTAGCAAAAAAATTCTAGTAATTGTCAATTTAAAGAAGAAAAGGAAAATTGTAAGCCTGCAATAGAATATTTGCAGTCATGGATTTTACAATCTGCATTTTTTGGATGCTACTGCTAGATACAAAGTTTTATAGTATAATGCAATAATTTCTTTCTTCTATAATCACCGTCATTACCTTGAATACAAATTACGTCATAATGATTACTTCAATATCATTTCAATACTATTATTTTTTCTTATAGCTTCCTGATGAAAGGAATTACCACATCTTCTACTGCATCCTTGCTGGTATGCCGGAGAATGAGAAGAAGGAACTGGAACTCACCAAAGCTACAGACTACAAATACCTCATCCAGGTATGTTCCAATCCCTTTCTCATTGCTTGTCGGAGAGCGGGCTAATTTCATGGTGTTAATTTTTTCGTGGTTGGTTAAGCCCCGGTCACATAGGGCCCCAGAAGCTAGGGCCCCAGAAGCAATACAATTTAACAAAACTCTTTGTTCTGAGGTATTTAACTGTGAATTAAAAAAGAATTGTGTTGAAACGTGTTGCTTCCGGGCCTCTATTTGACCAGGGCCTTAGTCCATGAACATTTTCTCGGGGTATTAAATTCGCGGGTACAATCCATGAAAAAAGTGTGATCTCCCAACTTGGCTTGTAAAGATTTTTCAAGAAAGAGAACGTGATTACTGCTGCACAAGAATGCTTTTAAATACTGAAAAGAGTGACAATAGAATTCCAGTGTATTCTGGAGATTATGATTAGAAACGCAACTATACATTCGATTTAAACATTGAAAATGACATGTGTGAAGTAGTTTCTCATGTTATCTATTCATACAAATTTATAGGGATTATTTTCGCGAGTCTTAAATTCGCGGTCAGCCATTTAACGCCGAAATGCGTGAAATTTAAACCCCCATGAAAATTTTCCACTACAGTAAATTCACATTTTCTAACAACACTGACAAATAGAAATGCTAATGCGGAGATGCCAACTGTTTTTTCAATCAATGTGAAAAATAAACGCAAAGTCAATGCAGATAGGATATAAGCAGATCTAAACAGACTGAAGATTTAGTCCCTGCTCGCTCCGTTTGATGATAATGTATGTAGTGGCCTTATTATCTAAATGCCTCGAAAAAGAGAGTTCCGCTTTTGCGATAACAAAAAGGGTCAGAGACAAACACACACAAATTTATTGATATACATTGTTGCCTGAAAGGTTTTAGAATCTGTTCTGCAAGGTTAATCATGGTGTAAGGTACAAGGTCTAGGTGCATGAGACTCTTCTAGGCTTATAGGATATAACCAAAACATCCAAACGCATAAGATCTTGCACAATGAATAGACATTACAAGATTTGCAAGAGAATTGGCCAAAAGGTTTTACTCTCGTGCCCAATGCATGAGGGTCCGTGCGATTTATTGACATTTTCCAGTCAAATTTTTCTATCAGAAGATAGCTGTAGACATGTCTACACTGGTGAGTTGGTTAGCAATATCCAAGTGGTGAATGGTTTCTCCCAGTGACCAAAAAAAAACCTCTTCATTTAAATTTTTTTTACAAAATGTGGTAATAGTTGTAAAATGCAGTGCACAAGAAATTAACTTGAAACATATCTTGATGCATAGTACATGTAAGTTTGGTTGGGCTATAGTATGTTGCGTCTTGAATGCTTTGTGCTATTTTAAGCTACCAAGTGCATGCTGCCTTTTGAAGATATGTAGAAAATGAGAAGATCATCGAGGAACGTGATGTTGCGCAATTTAAATGAACTTTTTAAGCATGAAGTTCGTCCAGGTGAGAAATTACTATGTTTGCATCAAATGTCAGGACTGCCATAAAATTCGATATATTCTAGTGGAATTCCTCAAGGGTCAATAGTGACCCCCCTATTATTTTTTAATGATAATGAGCATTCTTTTGTGTAGCTGCTGTAACAAAATTTAACCAAATGCATTAGTTATAGCTCTTTCTTACTAAAATATACAGATCTAAAAGTAAGCTTCTTTTAACTTATTTCATGATGCTCAGGTCGTTAATTGAAGTCTTTTTGTTACATTTTTTCTCTAATGGGTACACAGAATAGTTAGAATGTTAATCTGGTGCACGATGTGGTGTATGAGGTGGTGTGAAATAATTGATACATGCATGTTTATGCCTTTACTTTGTAATATTGCCAAAATGGTTATTTTTGTCTACCAACAGAGGAATGACGGTTACCCCGGAAGCACACTGGTAAATCTCAAAATCTTTGCTGTTTTTCAGCAAGATTACCATGGTGTTGAGGTGTTGCAATATTATTGTGATGCTGCAATTTATATCTGTCATAAAATCCCAAAGTTTTACCCAATAGCTTTCCTTATCCTCTTCCCATGATTTTGTGAGACCATTTGTCTCATACAGCCTAAAATATGTAGCTACCTGTCACTTTGAAAAGAATAGACAATGAAATTGGACAAAGTAAACAATTCCAATTCAAGCCTTCACAAAAACTTTAAATTACAAAAAGAAAATTCCTTCCTCTGATTTGGCAAATAACAGATGATGCACTTGTTTAATGAATAAACATGGAAGCCACATTCTCTTTGTTTTAAAGCTTTTGTGAAGGAGTGAATGGGAGATGTTTATTTTGTTCAGCTTCTCTCTTTGCTCTGCTCACAGTGCTCTATTTTTGCACTTTGCTTTTTTGCATTTTGCATTTTGCTTTTGCTTATTCAGTCGACTCTTCTAGAATCTATATGCTTTTGATCAATAGGCATCGCTTTAGCTTGCTTAGACTTCATGGGTTGAATTCTTGAGGGTGGTTTATTTTAGACCATGGTTTAAACCTTAGGGTTGTTTAAATTTTAGGCGTGTTCATTTGACCACTTTTAAAATACCTGCTCAACATACTGAAAACAATCAATGTAATGTGCCTCAAATTTTAACCAATCTAGGTTTAAATTATGGTTTGAAATAAAGCACTATGAAAAATTCTACCTCACAAATGTTATCATACAATACGGCATATTATGTGGTGTATTTTAAAAGGAATCCCCCAACTTAAAACAACATTATTCATTATTCTCAAATTATGTTTTGTACCATAAAAGTTGTTTCAATTACAAAATGTTTGTTATGTGGAAGAAGATAATTGAAATAGCATGAAGCTGAAAATATAGCCTTTTGTGATAACATTTTATGCTTTGAAGGAATATTTAATCCTAATTCAAGTAAATAAATCACTATATGGATATATTGTGACTCAGTGATATCACAATATTTTCTTGATGCAAATTCACTTAGCTGGTTAATGATCTGTACATAGTATTTTATATTGACTGCCTCCTGTGGCATCCATTGTCAGCCTTTCTTTTCCGACAGTTATCTCAGTCTTATATCCGAATGGCAGGTTACTTCTTGGGTTCGGAATATTAAAAGCAGTATGAATTTTTCTATTAAAATGGCATCTCAAACTTTTATTATATTATTATTTTATATCCCTAGCCCAAATGTGTGTATTATGTATGAAATTACAGTCCATGCCAGATTTCTCTGCAACCTGTTATCACTATAAAAGCTCAGATCAATATAAGTGGTCCAGTGATCCTCTTGTAATCATATTGTCCTTAGCTTTATAGCGATAACAGATAAGCAAAATATTTTGCTTCCTGCATTGTATTTATGCATCCTGTGCTGAGAAAGCCCATCATTGGCAAGCTTTGAGTTGTTCCCGTCCCAATCCAGCTTGCTTTGACATGTGTATTATTATCTAAAATATAATGAACAGTTACAGTTTTGGTAAATGAATCCAAAATTGAAGCATGTCAATTTTCGTCCTTATTTAGCCTTTGCTTTTCATTATATTCTATCAATGTATTTGAATCAAACTGTGAAAGAATGATTCCTTTCAAAGTGTTCATATGACATACTACTTTTTCAGTTCAAATAGACAAATGTTTTTTTTCCCACACGTTTGTAACAAATTTCTGTAATAGAACAAATAGCAAAGATGACAAGAAGAATTTAACGATGCTCTTCTTGAATGTCACAGATTGCAAACTCATGAATATCTTGAGTAGGAGGTCTTCTATTTATGAGAACTGAAGCACTTAATCCCATATGGCCAGGGGCCATTTTCAGGATAAGACAAGTTATTTTGGTCATTTTCTTTACCAATTTTAGTTTTAAGCCATATTGAACAATATCAATGAGATTGAATTCTATAATTTAATGTCAGGTCTATTAAAACGTGTTTGGATTGGTTAAAAGGGGAATCTAGTAAGGAGAATGAAAAAAAAACACACCTCAAACTTAATCTGGAGAGCAAGAGATTTTCAGAATAGACCATAATGGGAATCCTCTTGAAAATGGGAGAGTTTTAGTGTGTATTAACATCAAGTCTGCCCTAAAAGACTGTACTGCTTAACGGCCATCTACTTTTGATGGCCTCTTATTCTGTATATATATGGTAATAATGCACAGTGTCTTTTCTGATAGAAAGGTATAAGGACAGAGATATGTCATCTTGAACAATTTGAACTGATTCATTCTAAGTTTGCAGTGATATATTGTGCATGTAAATGAACCACCATTTATTGAGAAGAATCCATTTCATTCCTCTTTATTCAGGTATCATATGGTACTTCTTTTATCATTGGCTTAGATTCTTAGGATGGCTGCAGCGAATGAAACCATATAGATACAATACATCATTTCATCAGAATTCAAGACAATGGTCACGCATTGACTACTGGATAGTTTTATTTCCATGCAAAAGCATAGACTTTGTAGAGGGACTACCTATTTCCAATCGTCAATGGGATAAATGTTAAGGCTCTTTCTAGAGAAAAGTATTAGTTATTAATGATAATATTATGCGTTATTTATATCCCGCTTTATCAGCTCTTGTTGAAACTGACCAAAGAGCTTATTATTACCCGGTCATTGGGATTTGTAATGAATTTATGTTGTCAAGTGTTAAATGGTTCATTTTAATTTCATTTAGTGGATTGGTAGATGAATGTGGTACCTTTTTCTACTCGTACTCTGAATTAATCAATGAATTCATCATAAAAATGAATTCATCTTAATAAATGACACAGAACTTGTAAAATAACACATTTAGATTTTGATTGCATGTTCACCAAACCAGAGAATTGCCCATTCGATCATTTACAAATTCAAGAACTTTCTGTAGAATGATCATGAGTATGCTCTCATATATTAGTATTTTGTCTCTCTTTCTTTAGGGAAACTGCATAGAGTGCCCAGGTAGGAACGACAGAGAAGACTTCGCCACCATCCGATCTGCCATGAAAGTTCTCAACTTCACAGATGATGAAATCTGGGATATCTTCAAGCTTCTTGCATCCATCTTGCATCTTGGGAACATCAATTATCTTGAGATTGAGAAGTCTAACCTTGATGCTACAGGGTTCAAGGATCATGCTGACACTGGCAAAGTGGCCAAGCTTCTCTCTGTAAGTCATCTTCTCCTCATATCTTCTTCTATTCATACTCCATCTCTCTGTTTCTTGTTATTTTTTCCTCTTTCCTCTTCCACTGCCTTTCATGGACATTTTTCTAGCATAATTGTAAAATCAAGTATCTTGAGATTGAGAAATCCAATCTAGAAGCCACAGGGTTCAAGGATCATGCTGACACTGGCAAAGTGGCCAAGCTTCTCTCCGTAAGTCACTTCCTCCTCAAGCCTTCTTCTATTCATACTACATTTCTCTGTTTCTTGTTCTTTTTTCCTCTTTCCTCTTCCACTTCTTCCATGGATCTTTTTCTAGCATAGTTGTAAAATTAAGTTAATTGAGATTGAGAAATCCAATCTGGAAGCCACAGGGTTCAAAGACCACGCTGACACCGGAAAAGTGGCCAAGCTTCTATCCGTAAGTCACCTCCTTCTTAGATCTCCTTCTCTTCATACTCGTTTTCTCTATTTCTTTTTTCCTCTTTCCTCTTCCACTTCTTTCATGGATCTTTTTGTAGCATAATTGTAAAATTAATTTCCTTGAGATTAAGAAATCCAATCTAGAAGCCACAGGGTTCAAGGATCATGCTGATACCGGTAAAGTGACGAAGCTGCTATCCATAAGTCTCCTTCCTTGGCTCTCCCACCCTCTTCTCCATTCTCATTTTTCCCCTTGACCTGCATCCTCCTCTGTCTCTTCTTTAATCTATAGAACATTAAACATCTCAAGGCAACAGGATTCATGCTGATACTGGCAAAGTGAGCTAGTTTATCCCTCTTGATTTTTCTCTCTACCCTTTTCATTTCTGTCGTTTTCTTTCTTTTTTGTATCTTCAAATTTCCTTCGTCTTCACCAATTTCTCTTGCATCTTTGTACATCAAATTCTGCAAGATCGAGAAGTCAAATAGAAAGACTACAAGATTCAAAGATTATGCTGGCATAGTGGTTAATATTCATTCTGTAGGCCTTTTCGTGGAACTGGCACAAAGAATAGTGTCAGGAAGAAAATGTAAAAAGTATATACTGTATTGTCTGGAGGGGGTAGCTGGTTTATGCCTACAATCTTCCTATTGTTACTTTTGCCCCACCCTTACTGAGCTTCAAAGTCCAGATACTGACAATGACAAATTGTTTTTAAATAATATTTGTTTTCACAATATCAAACTTCTGATTTAAAGTATTTAAACATTATTGACAAGTCCGAAAATAATCTGTTGTTTTTCACATGTATATTATTTGTCATATGATCACTTTGATTTCGCTAAAGGTCAACCAAAAAGCTTTGGAAGAGGTACTGACCACCAAGTCGACCACAGCGTCCGGCGAAGTCATCATCTCTCCAGTCAGTCATGCCAAGGCTGTGGACATGAGGGATGCCTTCGTCAAGGCCATCTACGGCCGCTTGTTTGTATGGATCGTCAACAAGCTCAACGTGGCTACGTTCAGGGATCACGATAGGAGTACGGGCAAGAGAATCAGTATTGGTCTCCTTGATATCTTTGGTTTTGAGAACTTTGGCAAGAACAGGTGAGGTCATTAGCATGTTCGGACCAAAAACGGAATGATTTTATTTTTCACATTTGATTACCAGTTTCAGACATTAAGGAATTATTTTCAATACTTAACTGTGCAGCTCTATGTGAAAAAGTTGCTACACAAAACATACTTAGTATACCAATCCTGCTAAAATGCATAGCAAAGTGCGATGAGATATGAGGAAAATTATTCCCTGAAAAAGTAAATTTTTCAAGATTTCAGGCTACATTGCCCCTAGCCCATTTTGGACAGGAATTGTTTATCTGCAAATACAAAAAGAAAAATGCTTTATCTTCCTCTGAATTTGCTATGCAACAATTTCTGTTGCATTTCTTCATCATTGCAATGTTATTATGACATCATCTTTTGTCTCATTGACATCATCTTTTGTTGGAGATTGCTTTGAAATGTAAAGAAGGGGTAAATTTACATGGAAAAAGTTTGATTTAGAAGAGTCCAAGGTTTACATCACAAGTGAATGGCTAAGAGTATGGTTATTGGTATCATACATGTATTTGCTTTAGCTTTTTCTTCAGTTTTTACGTTATTCAAATTTTATTTTTATTCTCATGGAACTGTTCTTATTCTTGAATAATTGGCATCTCTGCCAGTACAGTGATCAATTTAGTGATAGAAGTAAAAGAAAAATTGCCTGATTCTGTAAAATATTTTTTTCTTTTCTACAGCTTTGAACAGATGTGCATCAACTACGCAAATGAGAATCTACAGCAATTCTTTGTCAGGCATATATTCAAGCTTGAACAGGTAAATTGTTTGCATGAGGATCTTTAAAAGTGGATGGGGCTTGGTATTGATATAACACAGTGCTACAACTATTCATTTATCTGAGAGAATACTGTATTGGAAGTTTCATGCTTGTGAATGAAATATTTCATTCGACTGTTAAAGAAATTAGCTCAGTTTAGTTCCTAGAATGACAGAATGATTACATTATACTAATACAAAGCAACAAACTTTTAACAACTTTTAGATCTAAAAGGTGTTTTATTGTTTTTGCCTTTCCAATAAAGAAGACATGAGACAACATGGTTTAATTTTCATGTGCTTCTGTTGATATATCATGATCATTTCAAACCTTATGGAAAATTATATTTCTTTTTTTATATATAAGTATATTTCATATACTGTCACTTCATTTTCATAAACACAAGTGATTTTTTTTTCCAGGCAATTGATTTTTTATCAATTTCTAAATTTTCTTGCCCAACTGGGCAAGTATTTCAAAAAAGTTATGTAGCACCCTGCAATGGCAGATTTAATAACGCAACATATGATTTGTCTGTTTTATTTGTAGGAGGAGTATGACAGAGAAGGCATCAAATGGCAACACATCAAGTTTGTCGACAACCAAGAAACCCTGGATCTGATTGCAGTCAAGCCTATGAACATCATCGCACTCGTTGACGAAGAGTCTCGCTTCCCCAAAGTAAGTAAAGTGAAGAACGATTAGAACACTTCATTGCAGGAAATATTCCTTTTTTGAAGGTTTGGATCAGATTTGGTAGATGTGGCACTTCAAATATTTGATAAATTTTTGAGCTGCAGTGAAATAGTCTTGCTTCCCTGAAGTAAGTTAAATGAAAAATGATGAAGAGGACCATTCCTCATAATATTTTTTAAAGTCTGGATTAGTTTTTGGAGACTGGTACGTGAAATATTTGATTACTTTGAGACCTGCTTTGCAACTATACACACAATTCAGTTTTTCAAAGACAAAGTTGAGTACATTCACAATTTGTTTGAGAAAAGCTCTCAATAATGGCTCACTCATTGCAAAACAAAAGTAACAAAGATATCATCTTTGCTGGCGGATCATCTTATGTGCAAAATTATTGTGAATTGCCATCAAGTTTTAAGCAGAAACACAGCTCACCTAGTGCCAAAGAAGCTGGACAACAACCTCACAGAGTTCCATAGGAGTGACAATAGTATGGCTCTTTACTTATAGTGAGGCGGATACGCTGACCAATTGTGCACTTTTTGATACAAGCACCAAATTTGGCACAAATGTGCATTAATGCATTGCAAACATTTCCAGATATTGGGCCACTCAAAATTCAAGCCTTGATGGCGGCCATTTTGGATTTCAAAATGGCCGCCATTTGAAAACTATTTTTGCGATTATCGTTCGTTTATTGCTGCTGTTGACTTGAATTGAGTGTCTAAATGTATGTTTTAGGGGCCAGGGAACCCAATGGTAACAATATACACTGCGTACTTATCGTAATTAGCGGCCATATTGGATTTCAAAATGGCCGCCATGTGAAAACCATGTCTATAAAATACAGTTATAATGTTGATATCAACTTGGTTGTGGTGTCTAAATATATGTTTTAGGAGACAAGGAATGCAATAGTAATAATATGCATTGAATATTTTAAACAGATCAGCGGCCATATTGGATTTCAAAATGGCCACCAAGCGAAAAACCATATTTCAGATTTTACGGTTATAATGTTGCTATCAACTTGATTGTGGTGTCTCAATATATGTTTTAGGAGACAATCAATGCAATAGTAATAATATGCATTGAAAATTTTAAACTGATTAGCGGCCATATTGGATTTCAAAATGGCTGCCATGTGAAAACCATGTCTATAAAATACGGTTATAATGTTGCTATCAACTTGATTGTGGTGTCTAAATATGTTTTAGGAGACAAGTAATGCATTAGTAATAATCTGCATTGAATATTTCAAACCGATCAGCAGCCATATTGGATTTCAAAATGGCTACCACTTCAAATATCCATTTGCGGTTGTCTGTGGGGTACATGCTGAGTAATAGACTATTTTCTATATGCTGCTTTTCACTCCACTCCAATTTTTAAATGCAGTGCTAGAAGGCAATGATTTTTTTTTTTTTTAGGTTTTCTCCTTTTTTTTACCACTGGACCACCATATTTTATTTCAAAATAGCCATTCCTTAAAGGGGAACTCCACCGAGACATCGATGTGCTTTCAGTGAATGGAAAAAAAATTACAATGATGAAAATAGAAATTTAAGCAAAATCCGACGATCCATTCAACAGTTATGAATTTTCATAGTTTGATTATTACCGCTCATGGGCTTCTTAAATTACCAACCTAAAGGCACAAAATGGCTGTCAACATGTAAAACTCCACATGAACTTTGTATACGCAGAAATTTCTCATTTTCTTCTTATTCTAGAATAGTAGACACAATTTTACTTTTCTGTTTGAATAGAATATGGACATTTTGATTCAGCATGAATTTTGTAATGAATCCTGCCGATTCCTTGTCTACCTTTCTTTAAGAGGGACAAAATGTTAAATCTGGTGTACAAAGTGAATCGAGAGTTCTCCATGTTGGCAGCCATTTTGTACCTGAAGGTTACCAATTTAAGGAGCCCATGAGAGGTGGAATTCAAAACTTGGAAAATCCATAACTTTTGAATGGATTTCCAGATTTTGCCGAGATCTTTATGGTTTGATCATTGTATTATTTTCATTCCACTGAGAGCACATCTATTTCTGGATGATGGTCCCCTTTAAGTTGTTGGCATGCTGGTCTAAGGACCTAATGAATAGATCTGGTGGTGGTTATCACTGGTTATGGAGGTAGTGGTAATTGTATTTGTAATTTCAGTGGCTGTTATACAAAAATATGGCGTTTATTTTTCATCTTCATGCATGGTTGCCTGGAAACCAACAGGGAACAAAGAAAGTACACGGAGCAACCATGTCAAAGAGGTTCAGAATATCTTCTGGCGGGTGAACATCAACAACAGACATACATGTAATTGCCTGAAGGTTACACCGCAAGTATTCACATTACAATGTGGAAACCACTAACCAACTTGGGCCAATTCTGTGAATTTGGAAATGGTCCAGAGTCATTTCACTCGGACAGTCTCGATGACGGTTGCAGCCATACCAAGGACTTCTTGTGAGTGGACAGCAAGAAGACTGAGATGTTTAGGTTCCTCCTCCAATTTTGGTATGGTTTGTCATGGGAGGACATGCAACTTGCTATTAATGAGAGACAGAGTACAGCAAGCCATGTCTTCTAGACACGACCTCACTTGCCTCATACACTTTCAGAGGACTTTTCTTCTTTGATATTATAAAATATATAATAATATATTATGATATATATATAAAAAAAAGATAGAAGCCTGGTTACATCCCCAAGTGTTTTAACGAAGGCGACTCTGACCTTGAGCTTGCTTGAGTTCGGTTTGCCAGGTCCCTTGGATCTCCTATACGTACAGGCACTGGAAAATGATGTGGCGTACAGTTTGCTCAGTTATTCCACACCGATAATCAGCTGATGGCTTAATTGGCCCACCCCTCATCGTAGTCAGAGGGGTGCATGCTTTGCGGGAAAACTTGACACATAGGTTGTGTGTCATAAAAGCTGAGCGCAGATGTACACCCAACTTATTACCCTTCTTTCGGTGCAATCTAGCGCGGGCCAACAGTTATCATTAAGTGCGAGCAAGGATCAACAGAATATCATAGAGTCATGCGTAGATCTACGCACATCTTTATGAAACGCAAATCTGATGAATCTTCGTACCAGGGGTCGTCATCAAGAGGACAGAAATTGTTGACTTTTGACAAGATTCCATTCCCTTTTCAGGTTGAAGTCAGTATTCATAAGGAATGAAATGTAGGTGTCAATACAGACTAAGTTATGTGATGTATGATCACGCAATAAGTGGTGGTCTTTTTGTTGAGTCTTCATGGTGATAAATTGTGATGGCCCCTTGGAATTGCAACAAGAGGACAACATACGCCTGGCATTCGGAACAAGCTTAATCTAGTTTTCGATACCTTGCTGTAAATGAAATGGTAGCTAGACTATGACCAGAGAAGGTTCGTTCACTGTCAATTGTTCAGCCTCTACTTTGATGCGACACTGTGTCCAGCTTTACCAGAAGTAAACTTAGAGTACATTGGCAGTGTAGATGAGGCTTGAATTTAAGTTTTTGTTTGCGTCTCTGCTGTAGTTGTCCTCTGCATAAGAGCAATGACATACTGTATGCTCAAACCAGTAAATGCACGGACACAGCTGACCATGGCCGCAAGAAAACTCTTAGCAAGGACTAAAGAAATGCTGCTCGCTCCAACGGAGGCAGTTTCGGCGGTATATGATGGTCAAGAGAAGTCAAAGTGAAAATGTGTGGGGTTAGATACTCCAAAACTCGCACGATCAAACCACTGGGTTTAGTCAATGTATAAACCAGGCTACCAGAGGAAGCTCCTCACCTTCTATCTTGGCACAAGCCATCATGTAGTCTCATATCAGCAGTCCAAGCATTACTGACTGGAAATCTCCCAGCGATACAACCTGGGGTGAAAGAGACTTTACATATCTTGACCCAATCTTTTGGGAACAGCCTTCCCCAATTTATTACGAGAGCAGAGACCCAAGAAACCTTCAAGTCCTACCTAATTTAAACCTATATGTTCCCTAATCCGTCGGGAGTTTTTTTGACCGAAAGATGACCCACAGTATTGATTAGGACATTGAAATTTGTGAGACAATATATTTTGAGTATTTGCCAGGGGCGCTCATCATCGTCATCATCATCATTTTAATATTGGATATGGCAGCCTATTGGTAAAATACATGTATACAATAAATATAACACTCTTATATTGGTAAAGGAATACACATTACAGGTTGTTATCAATGGATTACTTGCCCTCTAAAGAACATTTACATATAGACATGGAAATCAA
>BQKZ01001551.1:73116-86779 GCA_036244855.1 Temnopleurus reevesii
CCATCTTTGTCATTTACCATCAATTACCATCATTTACAATCATTCAGAATTATTCTCATTTATCACCATTGCCATCTACTACCACTGTCATTTGATATCAATGTCAATGACAATCGTTGTTGTCTATCATTGTAATTTAGCATCATTTATTGTATTGTTTACTGATTACTGCAAAGAAAGAGACCATTAGGTAACTAAGCATTTTGTTTTTTTTATTTGATATATCATTCATGATTATTTATCCTCATTCATTGTATTGTTATTTACCATTATGGTTATATGCCGTCAATCACTATCTTTCCCATTTACCATTAATAAGCCACCTTCATAATGAATTCAAACTTATTTATGCTTGCCCCTAGGCGAACTATGTATTGAGCCGTCAGAAAATAATGAGAGTACAATAGTCAGAATGCCCCTTGCATACATTCACATTGCTACGTTGGATAAAAATATTGTAGCTTGACCAACCTAGCAACAACCACTACATGCTATCCGGATTCCTGCTATTGAAATATGATTATTTAATATCAGGTGAACAAATTATTTGTTATTGTGTGTTTGACAAAGAAGCGTGCATAGAATTTAAATACATTACAAAAGTGGTCTATTACCATAATTTACCATCACTTACCATCATTTAAAATCATTTACCGTTATTGTCATACTTCCATTTTCATTTGATATCTTTGTCCATTACCATCATTGTTGTCTATCATTGATTGTATTGTTTGCTGATCACTGCAAAGAAAGAGCTGAGTCATTTATACAGGAAATAGAAAAGTTGAAAGCTTTGGATAATATAGCCTTATGCCATTGCATAGATTTCTTTAATAATACATGACTAATAAAGAAATAAATGAAATATTCAAAAAACAATTTATGTCTATAGAACCTACTATAGCTTATTTTAATAATGACTGCAAATTATTTATACTAGTATATGTTCCCAAAATCCTCTGCATTACCTATACACTTTAGAAAAGGTTATTAGTTTGGATTGATTTCCATATTTTTTATAGGCCTGCATCATACTCCTGCCTTTTTGGAGAGCTTTTCATATGAAATTTTTATGCAATCAAACTGTAGGGATTTGGATTTTAAATTTTGTGCCCAGATTTTTTTCTTTGCAGAAATAGCATTATGCTTTTATCCCATTCAAAGTTTCCTTGGCAAATCATTTTCATGCTGAAACAGGGTTCCTTTATACCTAGCAAACNTTAGGACTATTCTCATTTACGACGGTATTCTACTATAATTGCCACTTGATATCAATGTCAATATCAGTTACCATCATTGTTGTGTATCATTGTGAGTTACTATCATTTATTGTATTTTTACTGATCACTGCAAAGAAAGAGATGAGTCATTTATACAAGAAATAGAAAAGTTGAAAGCTTTGGATAATATATAGCCTTATGCCATTGCATAGAAATAAATGAAATATTCAAAAAACAATTTATGTCTATAGAACCTACTATAGCTTATTTTAATAATGACTGCAAATTATTTGTACTAGTATATGTCCCAAAATCCTCTGCATTACCTATACACTTTAGAAAAGGTTATTAGTTTGGATTGATTTCCATATTTTTTATAGGCCTGCATCATACTCATTCCTTCTTGGAGAGCTTTTTATAAGAAATTTTTATGCAATCAAACTGTAGGAATTTGCATTTAAAATTTTGTGCCCAGATTTTTTTGTTGCAGAAATAGCATTATGCTTGGAGTTTACTGTGTCTCTTATTGGTAACTTGTTCTTCTCATTTTGTTTGATGTTTGTTTGTTATTTTTGTGTTCTTTGTATTTTTTTAATGATATGGACCTCTGCTGATACAGCTGTGTCTGGAATAAAGTCTTGAATTGAATTGAATTGAATTTAATGCTATGGTAACATTTTGTCCTTCAGGATCCGACGAGCTGGTTATCCAATCCGCCACACCTTCTCAGAGTTTGTGGACCGTTATCGGATGCTTGTACCCGGCATCAAGCCGTCACAGAAGGAGGATTGTATCGCTGCTTGTAAGAAGATTGCCAAGGCTTTCTTGCAGGGAGAGGACTGGCAGCTTGGGACCAAGAAGGTCTTCCTCAAGGTAAGAATCAGTGCTTCACTTGGTTAAAATTCCCTCCCAAATAACTAACAAACTTGGTTCGGTTTGGTTTGGTTTTATTTCCCGTAGAGTAAAAATTAACTCAAAATACAAAGAAAATCAATATAGATAAATACATACAAAACTGAAACAAATACAAAGATAAATAAATGAAATGATAAAATAACGGTTGGAGCACTCCATTCAGAGCCATTAACATAATGGCTCTGTTCTTCCTGGGGCCTGTAACATAAAAGATGCAATTAAACTTGCAATAAATATTTATTGTAAGTCTATGGCAAAACGTGTACTAAAGAGATGCAATTAATTGCAAGATTAATCGTATCTCTTTTATGTTACAGGCCCCTTGAGGTCCATAAAGATGCGAAAACTAAATTTGGATTTAAGGTGTTAACCATTAAATACTGAATATTTAGGCCTTATACAATCTATTGATTTATTTCGCAATTTAGATTTTATTTTGAAATTTTGAAGGAACGAAAAAGAAAGACTGTTCAAAATACTCCGAACGAAGAGTCTTAACTGGAGGTCAGATCGTGGGAATTTTCTAGTTTTCGGGAATTTGTGGTTGTCATGAGGCGTTGTTCAAAAGTTGCAATTGATCGCAAGTTGCAGTTTCAAGATTCATTTTATTTTAATAATAATAAACAATAATGAAAAACTTTTATATAACGCATAACACAATCATGCGAAAGTCCATATGTGATTTTACTCAATTACTCAGTCATGTAAAAAACAAATGTAATTTGATAGGAATGTTCCAATCAAAATCTTTGTTTCATTTATGTCTTGTTAAAAGCGCATACTATACATGTACATGGATAAGAATGTGTGTTCCAACTTGCAACTGATTTGCAGTTGATTTGCAATCGATTGCTTCATGATATCGCAATTTTTGTTTTTTCATTGTTATCAGATTTGATTAATAACGTTTCTTCGAATAGGCATCAAAGGATGTTTACTTACTGCCTGGTCATTTGATTTTCATTTGTTTTGAATTTGAAACAATTTATTTTCATGATAGTGGCATGGGTTATATGACTTTGTTTTTATCAAGGTACTTACCGGTATGCCTCACATAATTTTTTGATAATAATCTTTGGACAGTTTATTGCATTAAGCTATTATGGAACATGCTAAAAAAAGAAATATTCTCTATACAGTAATTTTGTATGTCATTATTGTTTGAAGCCGATAACTTGAACAGTGACAAAAGCGTGTTATCGAATATTCTTTCGCATTTCAATGTATCGTAATGTCAAGCAGCCCTAGTCAGAATGCATTTGCAAGTGATAGAAGTGTTTTCTAAGTTTGTAAGTTTGCACAATGAGCGAGTTTGGGTGGCCTTTTAAGCTTTTTTTTTTAATACATGCCTTACTGTTTGAATAAATTGATTGAATTGACTTTGTTATAGTGTGAGTAACTTTTTAAAAACCGAAACAGTGTGTTTGTGTGGTATGAAATGTGCAAGTAAGTGATCGAGTAAGGAAGGGAGCAGGGTAAAACAATTACAGTGTAGCTGATAGACGAGTTGATTATGATTTACAAAATATTCCATTATTGTGTGGTTATCTTTAATGTTCTTTTAACGATGCTAGGTAGTTAACAAGTTTAATCTTCATTGGAAATTTGTGTATGTCACTCCCAGTAAACATCACTGCTTTCATCCATAATTAATGTCAAATAATATGCTATGTTAATCATACTTTTTGTAAAGAAAAATTAGACTAGTATTCATTTGCCTTTTCTGATTTTATTTGCATTATTATAAGGATCATGTCAATAAATGATATCTTGTGATTAATGTTGTGTGAGAGGGTATAGAGTTGACAGCTTGCCAAATGCAAATTTCGATTACCATAAAGAGTCACTAAATATAACACTAATTATATTTACTTCTTAGGATGCTCAGGATTTGTACCTTGAGAGCGAACGTGACAAGGCGCTCACTGCCAAGTGGGTCTTCATCCAGTACGTTTTCTGATGTGCAACTGATTTGCGACCAATTGCAACTTTTATCGCAGCACCCCCTAAAGTGCTTTATGACATCGCATTTTCTGATATTTGATTATCATTAGCTTTGCTTCATGATTTATTTTCTAGGATGCTCAAGATTTGTACATTGAGAGCGAACGTGACAAGGCGCTCACTGCCAAGTGCGTTGTCATTCAGAAAGTTTTCTGATGTTTCACTGATTTACGACCAATTGCAACTTTCATCACAGCACCCCTAAAGTGCTTTATGACATCGCATTTTNTTTCTGATTTTATTTGCATTATTATAAGGATCATGTCAATAAATGATAATGATAATAATAATAGTAATAATTATAATATAATAATAATAATGATATATATGATTTATATGGGCCCAAATCCACTTTTCACGAAAATGCTCAAGGCGCAACTGGAAAATGTGTAGAGTAAGATAGAAGTTCAAGAAAATAACAAAGGGACAAAATTAATTATATGCGATGTTGAAAAGGTAGGTTTTTAAATTCTGTTTGAATATTTGTGAATAACTTGTGATAGTAATATTGTGTGAGAGGGTATAGAGTTGTCAGCTTGCCAAATGCAAATTTCGATTACCACTAAAGAGTCACTAGATATAACACTAATTATATTTACTTCTTAGGATGCTCAAGATTTGTACCTTGAGAGCGAACGTGACAAGGCGCTCACTGCCAAGTGCGTTGTCATTCAGAAAGTTTTCTGATGTTTCACTGATTTACGACCAATTGCGACTTTTATAGCAGCACCCCCTAAAGTGCTTTATGACACCGCATTTTCTGTTATTTGATTATCATTTGCTTTGCTTCATAATTTATTTTCTAGGATGCTCAAGATTTGTACCTTGAGAGCGAACGTGACAAGGCGCTCACTGCAAAGTGTGTCGTCATCCAGAAAGTTTTCCGCGGCTGGTTCTACCGACGCCGCTTCCTGCAGATGCGAAAGGCTGCCACCACCATCGGGAAGGCGTGGAGGAAATATGCCCAGAGAGTACGCTACCTCAAGGTATGGTAGAGACTTTGCTATTTTTTCAGTATAAGCCAATATTTTAGCGTACAGATATTGTCACGATTTCCAACCAGTTTGACATATTGGCGTGTTGTTATTTTCACGTTTTTGACAGTGTTTGTACACAAATGAATTTGCATCATATAGAATGGAAATTTTCGCGTGGCCATCAACCACGAAATTAGCAAAAATAAAATCACCACAAAAATTTCAGCTTATACAGTATTTGAACATCTAGGGTTCCCACTTTGCCTCCTGGAAAACCTTGAAAATTAGTTCCACTTTTAAAGTCAGGGAAGAATCAGAAAACATTTTTCTCCTCAAATAGTGTGAGCATTGTTGCAACTGAGGAATTGTTAAGGTGTGTTGTAATTTGTGAATTTGGTTGATATAGGTTGACATATTTATTCTGAAATTTTGAAAACTTATCCGATGCAAACAGTGAATCCGGGACAGACATTGTAATAGTATGAGCTGTTTTCAGACCTTTTGTATTAATCAACTGCCTATAATGACAACTTGCCCAAAGTGACTCCTTGAATAAAATGGCCACCCCTATAAGGTATTCTTTCTATTCCAATAAAAATGTATTCAAAAGAAGTTGCCTAAAGATGTCACTTGAATATAGCTGCTAATTATTTATGTTTTCTCTATTAAAAGGGGCCACTAGAGAAATATTGAAGTGCATATGCATTAAAATTGAAGGAAATTTTACTGAACTCTTGAAATCTCTACAATAGAATAAATTTGATTCATTTGATTTTGCGATGTGTGCTTGATGATGGGACAATTTTTCAAAGGCCTTGTGATTAATTTGTTACTTTTTTTTTATAACTGCAGATGATTATTACACAAAAATTTACTGTAAATTTCGCAAATTTGATATATGATATTACTAAATGAATTGCCTCACATGAGTATTTTTCAGTTGCTTATATGAGCAATTTTTTTATATTTTTGATGAAGAATTATATGTTGGTGTTATTTGAATTCCACAGATGAAGAGAGGCTACCTACGATTACAGGCTGTTCTACGTGCCAGGATTCTCTCATACAGATATGAATTCACACGTAGAAGAATCAGAGGCATTCAGGTAAAGAAAAAAATATATTTTTGCGAAAATGTATCATAAATATCTATTGGTAAGTCAAAGACTATTATGATGCGTCTAAAAAGTGAGAATTGTAAAATTAAGGAATTTTAAAGATGCCAACCATTCCTGAATATACATGATGTGGATTTTCATGTGTCAAGGGTTTTATCACGTTCAAGTAAAAATTGCTGCTAGCATGGGTTTTATTCTTATATTTTCTATTACTTTTGTCCAACTTTTTCATAACCCACAATTTAATTTGCCTGATGAATATTCCACAACATCTGGCAACTCTGAACAACCAGTGAAGCCTTATCAGAGTACCTTTTCATGCGTGCCTCTGATAAACCAGGGCTGTGTTTCGCAGATGCTAACTCGGCGACATACCTGTCAATGAGTGTAGAAAAGGGTCACCAGTCATGTGCAGAGTCGTTTTTACCTCCACGAACAAGTTTATAAAAGTATCAGGGTTGTGTTTCATAGAGCTGTTTGTAGATCTATGCACAACTCTACAAGCCACTGGTGATCCTTTTTCACGTGCGATTCAGTGACAGGAATTACCATTAAGTGCAAGCAAGGGACATGATTCTATGTTTGCATGACTGTATGAACGACTGATTTCCTTTAAGGTACAATGCAGTGATGGGAATTATCATTTAGTTTAAGAAAGGGTTATCAATCATGTGCAGAGTCGTTTGTACTTGTATAGATAGCTCTGTTAAACACAACCCCAATATTTACTTGTAAATGTTTGAATGAGAAACAAGACTGGAATGATGGAAATTTCTACTTGTTCTCTGTTTGATAGGCTCATTCTCGAGGGTTCTTGGTCAGGCGGACGACAAGGAAATACCGAAGCAGTATCATCAAGATTCAATCCGGCTTCCGTATGGTACTGGCAAGAAGGAAGTACAAGAAACTTGTCGCTGAAGTAAGCTCAAATGAAATTTTCCTTAATCATATTGATGTTCATTTGTTAGTTGAATCATGTCTGGCCTGGTCTATTTTTAGAGTGCATTTTTTAGGGGAGGGGGGCTAATTTGGCCCCACTTTCAGTCCTTGCCTGATGAAAATTAGCAAGCGCGAAGCCTTTGATGTAAACTGCAATTTTGTTCAGTTATGCAGTGAGCACCGATAGCCGGGTAATAATGCACAGAGCGCTTAGAAACACTTTGTATTAAGCGCTATATAAATGTTGTGTATTATTATTATTATTCTATCTATTCTAAATTTTGCTTATTATGTTAATTATGCATAATTATTATGCTAATTAATGCATAAGATAAGTAATACACAGGAAAATATCGATAAATCATTAAATGAAGTTGCAGACATGCTAATTTAGGGTCTGTAGAAGTATATGGAAATCCATTTGTCAAGAATATTTTGGCATTTCCTTTTAAATCTTCACTTTTCTTGTGTCCTCTTGGAATTCTGTTGATTTGTTCATATTGTTGAAACAAAAATGGTATTACTAGATAGCACATTAAATGGTATGAATAAAAACTTGTAACCTAAAATGTCTTCATGAGAAATATAATCTGTAGAATTCTATAGAAATTGATGTACCAAGAATATTTTAGCATTGTCCTTTTAAAATCTTCACTTCTAATTGCAGCATCGCCGGCGTATGGAAGCAGAGAGATTACGGATTGAGGAAGAGAAAAAGCTACAGAAGAAACTTGGAGCCAAGAAAGCTAAACAGGAGGCTGAAAGANATGTGCAGAGTCGTTTGTACCTCAATGAATAGTTCCGTGAAACACGACCCTATTGTTAAGGGTGAATTATTTGAATAAGATGCAAGACTGGAACTAAGGAAATTTTTACTTGTTCTCTGTTTGATAGGCTCATTCTCGAGGGTTCTTGGTCAGGCGGACGACAAGGAAATACCGTAGCAGTATCATCAAGATTCAATCTGGCTTCCGTATGGTACTGGCAAGGAGGAAGTACAAGAAACTGGTTGCAGAGGTAAGCTCAAATGAAAATTTTCTAGATCATATTGATGTTCATTTGTTTATTCCTAGTTAAATCATATCTGTTCTTGGCTATTTTTAGAGTGCATTTTTTTTGGGGGGGGAGGGGGGCTAATTTGGCCCGCCATCAGACTTTGCTGTTGAAAATTGGTATGCACAAAGCCTGTGATGTAAACTGCAAGATTGTTCAATCAGTTATACCAAAATTTGGCCAGTTTATTAATTATGCATAATTATTATGCTAATTAATACATAAATCTGTAATATATAGGAATCAATGAATCACTAAATGAAGCTTCAAAAATGCTAATTCGGGTTCTTGAAATGTAACATTTCATTGAAGCATCCTCCCGGAATTCTGTTGATTTGTTGGTGAAACGAAAATGGTATCACTAAGTAGTACACTAAATGCTATGAATGAAAACGTGTAACTTTAAATGTCTTCATGAGAAATAACATCTGTAAAAGCCTATAGAAATTTATATACCAAGAATATTTTGGCAGTGAATTCTTTATCTTTGCTTTCCATTGCAGCACCGCCGGCGTATGGAAGCAGAGAGATTACGGATTGAGGAAGAGAAGAAGTTACAGAAGAAACTTGGAGCCAAGAAAGCTAAACAGGAGGCTGAAAGGAGAGCTCAGGTAATGAATTCAACCTTTATGTAAAGACCACCCAGGAGAGATGTTTTAGAATATTTTGTAGTAATATTAAACCTACTGTTCTAATGATTAAATGAATTCTCTATTCTCAAATGAGGAACATGCCTTCTGGAAGAGCAGGGTGGTTTTCTCCAAGCTACAAAAGACTTTATGAACGACTTTATGCAAAACTAGTATCAGTTCTTGTGCTGAATGAGCAAGAATCTTAAGCGTTTCTCAATTATCAAAGTACTCCAGTCTTTCTTTAAGTCTTGCATGACTTTAAAAATAATTTGGTGAAATACCATCAAGAGAGGTTTCAGAGAAAGCAGGAGAAACTGAGGAGAAGCAGCATAGTGGCCTCTAACTTGAAGGTTGAACCAGCCTGGGCCAAACAGTGATGCAATCGCATTCTTGATTAATCAATCAATTTCTAATCGGCCAATCCATTAACAGTCGCTTCTGGATGAGCAGGAGAGGTTACAAAGAGAGCAGGAGGAACAGGAGAAGCAGCAGAGACTCACCTAACCAGCCTCTAACTAGAAGGTCGAAACAACCTGGGCCAAACAGTGACGCAATCATATTCTTGATTAATCAGTCAATTTCTAATCGGCCAATCCATTAATTTTGGTTTCTCCATGAACAGGCGCATTTGGAAGAGCAGGAGAGGTTACAGAGAAACAGAAGGAACAGGAAAAGCAGGAAAAGACTGGCAAAAGTGGCCTCTAACTAGAAGGTCAAAACAACCTGGGCCAAACAGTTTTGCAATCATATTCTTAGAGATTCAGTCACTTAGCAACTCCATTGATTTTGATTTTTCTATGTACAGGCGCTTCTGGCTGAGCAGGAGAGGCAACAGAGAGAGCAGGAGGAACAGGAGAAGCAACAGAGGCTGGCTAAAGTCGCCGTCATCGAGGAGGCAGAACAGCGACGTCACCAGCCTCGGACCGACATCGAGGTGGTGGACGAACTCTTTGGAGACTTTGAAGGAAGCACAGAGTCTGGGCAGGCTCCTAGAGGATTTGAGGCAAGTTGAAGCATGAAATTATAGACGGATTTGAGTGGAAAATAGTGATTTTTCGAGATGCAAGTGCTGAAGAGATAATAAATAAATAAGTATAACACTGATTGATTTAAGTCAAGGTCATCTCCGCAACATTTTTTCCTGTTACATAAACAACCATGTCATGAGCAGAAATATTGTATGATCCACTTGAAACACATTGAGAAGTTTCATCAACAAAAATATAAAGGAAAAGTGTGGGCCCAAGGGCACTCCCGGAACGTTATTAAACTTGCCCTGACATTGAACCATCTGTTTCCTGATTGAAACATAATTTTCATACCATTTTAACTCAGAATTGGATATTCCATATTTTTGTAATTTATTATTCCATATTTTTCTTATTTATTATTCCATATTTTTCTTATTTATTCATTAACAAATCGTGTTCAATACAATCAAATCATTTTGATATATCCAAGAAAGATGTGGCTACTCTTTCTTTCTCATTTAGAGCTTTCATATAAATCATCAATTGGTTTCTGCTGGGCTAAAGCCAGGTTAATAATACTGCATTTATTATAGAGTGCATAGAGACTTCATCTGCTAAAGAGGTATTCAGCACTATATTGAATTGAATGGGATTTATTCAAACTAGTCAAAACAAGAATGCATAATACAAATAGTACAGGATGGTAATAAAGTAATTACCTGAGAATGACTATTATCATTATTGATTATACTTTCTTTTCTAGGATTTGGAACAGTCGCATCGAGATGCACTCAACACAGGCGATTTCGACGGCATGAAGCCTCACGTTCCGGATGCAGATGAAGACATCTCTGAGTATCGGTTTGAGAAATTTGCTGCAACTTATTTCGAAGCTGGACACACAAAGAACTACATTCGCAAACCTATACAGGAACCTTTACTGGATCTGAAAAATGAGAACGATAGACAGGTATGTACCCCGAACGATCTTTTCCAAACTCTGCAAATTCCAAGGAAACCATGATAAAGCATTTGTCCTTTGTAAACTAACCTTTTAAAAGCACTAAAACTGTCAATTTCTGTCAATTATATAATCTTTGGTATATTATTTGATACATGTACTTTTTCGAAGAAAAAAGATTTTTGTATAGCACATACCATGACTATCAATTTATTCTCCTCTTGATTGGATAACTTGTCTCGTTAAAAACAAATCTGATCAATAATTTTGCTCTATATTAAGATATTTTAAAAATGCACTGAGAAAATTGCATTGTTAAAGATAAGTAATAGATGTCCAAACATTTGGTTTGAAAAGAGTTTTTTACATACCATTGAAGAACACAGCATGTCTTATGTGTTTGAACATTTTTTTTTACCTGTCTTGGATCCGACAGGTGAGTAATGACTGTCTCAATATACTTTTTGCAATATCTCTTTACTAAAGAGGAAAATGTAAAATGTATTACAAGAACTGCATTTAAAATGAGTGATTCTTTCTTAATGATCACTTTTGTATTGCAGTGATCATGTTTAGTTTATTTCGTAGAGGGCGCTGTTTTGCTGCATCCACAATCTTCAATTTGCTCCGACTTTACATGTAAATAATATGTTGACTTTTATGTTTCATTTGTAAAATGTATATGTTTTTTACAGACAAGCCTGAATTGAATTGAATTGAATTGAATTGAAAATAATTGTCCAAGATATCTTTCTTTTCAGGCTGCTCTAGCCGTGTGGATCATGATCCTGAGGTTTATGACTGATCTTCCTGAGCCAAAGGCATCTGCTTCTATGGCCGACAGGGTGAGTGCTTCGTCTCTAAATGAATCTTTAACCTTTCAGGACGATAGAGCTTATTTAGTTTGTTTGCTCAATAACTTTTGATGCAAGGCTCTAAAAATATACCAAATACATGAGAAGAATGAGAAAAAATAAAATCTGCACCAAATCTGACCATTTCCATTGTGTCATTGTTTGTCTTTTTTGCAGAAAAATTTTCAAAAGAAAATAATCACTAGAATTGTCACAAGTTGTCACAAATTGGCAACACATTAAACATTTAAAAGTTCTTAATTTCCATGCAAATTGGCAACTTTTAATGTTTTAATACATTTTTGGGATGATAAAGATTCAATTTGGTAACATTATATTTAATCGGAATATTTTAAAAAGAGGATTGAAAATTTGATGTGTTGCCAATTTAAGAAATTTGAAATAGAGAGTATTCATTTTAAGCTCCTGGCAGAAAAAATCTTGTGAATCATAGCCATTACCAGTACAGACCAGCAGATAAGGAAATCTGAGGCTGCAGTAGCCAAGATTTTATCGTACATAAATTAAAGCGAATTCACTGAATTTCAGACCTTTTTACACATTGGAGAGTTGTTATTTTCATGTTTTGTAAGATAACTGTACACAAGATTATGGGCATCCTAGGGAGTAAAAATTTTAGTGAACATATGGTCCTTTGGCACCCCCAAACCTATCCCCAAATGTGCACGCATGATTAGTGCATTTGAAAATTGTACTATGGTATTTTTTATCTTTTTTGCAGGATGGAAAATCTGTCATGACCAAGATCTACAACACCTTAGGAAGGTCAAAGGGCAAAGCGATGGCCGACCAGATGATTGGTGATGATATGATCGTAAGTATTAATGTTTTTATACCATGTGGACAACTTTTGTACCCACACAACATATCATATGCCAGAGTATTATCAGGGTAGGTTGTGGGTTTGAGGTTTATCTGCATCATACCAGAAGAAGTTTTAAGGCAATGAAGAACATTGTCAATAATCAAAATAAAAATAGAAATCAAATAGCCAGTAGTAAAATGAAACATATCAGCTCTTGATTGAAATGATTCTTGCCTTATCCCAACATGGATATACACTGATTGACGGCGCTTTACCGAGATGCTGAGAAAAAAAAATATATTTTTTGAATTATTTATCTACCCAACACAAAAATAATTCAATAGATCAGCTCTTAGAAAGCATGTAGCTCTAGACCACCAAATGATGAAGGTATACTCGTCAAAGCTCCCCAGAAAGGTTTATCCAGGCATCGCGCATTGTTGAAGAAAGATAAACCTCTGGCTGGATGCTTACAGATTATCACTGTTAAGTTGATCATACCTTGAAACCTACAGGACCAGTAAACTTATAAAATTCAGATTATTCCTGTTTTAGAAGATTTAAAATACTGAACATTGCACTGGCTGAATCTGCTAAATTTCATACTTACTGTCTTACTGTCACATTTTCAGATGTTCTGAGTTTCAAAGTTATCAAAATGGTTGCATAAATTTAAACACGTTTCGTGATTATTTGAAATTGTTAAACGATGGCTTAAGAAAGGGAAATAGAAACACTATGAGGCTTCTATTAAAAAAAATTCAAATCTATTTTGATAACGGAAATGTTTTGCAATATTTTTTAATATGATGTCTTTTCATTTTCGAAACACAGCCCAACGACATACCAAACTCAGGCATGCCAGGCGGACGTAACAAGAACACAATGCGACGTAAGCTCGTGAACATGACGCTGAAAAAGAAGTCAAAAATCAGCCAGGAGATGGCTCAAAGAATACAAGATGGTAGCGAAGCAGACATGGGCAACAGCATGCTCATCGATCGGCCGACTTCTAATCTGGAGAAACTTCATTTCATCACAGGTCACGGCTTGCTGCGTCCAGAGCTCAGGTAAGGATTGGGTTACATTAGGGGTGGGGTTAACTGCACTGTATGAAGAGGACATTTGAAGTAGTATGATCTCTTTGAAAGCCCAACATTATATCTTGGGAAACTCACCTCTCCCCCCCCCCC
>BQKZ01001552.1:0-18492 GCA_036244855.1 Temnopleurus reevesii
ATAAAAAATGTGTTGTTAATCATGAACACTTTACACCATTGGGAAATGGTATTACTCGATTACCTGTGAAGACAACTGGATCTTCTGAAGGATCTCCTTGTACAAAGTAGCAGATATGGCTTGTTGTATGGCAGGGTGTGAAAAGACATTTCACCTGGAGATTGCCAATCTGCATTGAGAAGAAAAAGAAATACTCTCTATTCTTTTGTTGAAAAACCCAATGCATTCATCTTCACCTCAACAGGCAGTGGATACGGTGGACTGAGACACCCTTTACATCTAAAGAGGTGAATCTGAGACACAGCCAGGCCACAACCAGGTCGTGGTTAACAACGTGGGTAGTAAGTGGCGTCCATTGCACAATTTTTGCTTTTACACCAGAAGTCTTAGTCACAGCAAACACCCATTTCTCTTAAAACACCATCAAGTCACCGTGCATACCGCTCTACTTGTTAGAAGACATAAAATTGTGAATAATGGAGTAGTCATTAATTGACGGGTCCTAAAGTAAGTATAGATGCACAACATCATATGAAAAAGTTAGTGAAAAGAGTGATGAAACTGGTTGAGAAACAATGAAGTACATATGCAAAAGTTTTTTTTTTTTTACAATAACTTGGTCATAGCCTGGCTGTGACTCACACTGGGCACAGACTACTTCTTGAGCTCGTTTGAACACATGCCGTGAACTGGCCTTGACCTGGTCTGTTTTGCTTTAACACTATCAAAAATTCTCGGCCGCGATCTTTGGGGCGATGTAAAAAGGATCTTAGGTACTTGTTCACTACTAGAGAATTCTATGTAACTTAATATATGAGGAATGATGCTTACCTTGAACTCATCTCCGTGACCTACTTTCTTGTTGAGAGCACCGATGCGTTCATCATCACCTCCGCAGACGGTGAGAGGCCCACCTGTGAACTTCTTCACCAGCTCCACATTTCCACCGGCATGATCCCTGCAAAAAAAAAAAAGCACACACATAAAACATTATACATCATTACCCTTATTAGGCATCTCCACCAGGCTTTGTAAGATTGTAACAAATTTTTATTAAAGATGTGCATGATTTTGTATAAGAGAAAGAGGCACTGTTAGCAGAAGGTACAAAGGATTTGAGTAAAGTAGACAACTTCAATTGAAGCATTCATAATAGCTAAAGGCACACAATGGACATTTTGTTTACCTTGTCCAAGATTTTGTTCCTTCTCCTGAAACATTGAGAGAGAGAGAGAGGGAAAGAAGGAAAGAGAGGATAATAAAAGCTGTCTCACCAATGATGATGTGTAGTCAACACAGTTGTCAGGTTCACACCAGCTTCCTTTACAGCTTGCAAAACCTAAAAAAAGAGCAAAGCAAAGCAAAAACATGAATTAATAAATAAATGAAAAATATTCATAATCGAATATAACTATTCTTTGTCCTAACATAGTCACATCACATGTGACTATGACTAGAGTCACTAGACTTATTTTCACAGGGGGTGCGTTTTGAAAGATTTTCTAACTTGTTGAAAAATAAAGGTTGTACATTAAATTATGATGGCAAGCTTGAACATTATATTCTGGCTTTACAAGCAAAAAAGCAAGTGTGTTTTGCAACTTTTATTTTTTTCATCCATAAGGTGTATTCAACTCAAATTCTAAAAAAAAAGGGGGGTGCATTCATACCCTTTGCATCCTGCCTATCGATGGTCATGCATCATAGAAGAAAGGATTGGTATGTTGAAACATTATATAAACCTTGTTCAAAAGTTTTAAAGTAAATAAACATAATTCTTTGTTATGCAACAAAAAGCTTCTCGCATAATTGGATTGTACTGATCTTTTCTTTCTTGCAATGCAAATGGTAAGCGCATAGGGACATGCTATGGCTATTTGTTATGCGCTATAAAAGAACTGATTATTATTATTATTATTATTACAAATGCAGAGATGCTAACCATTGTGAAATATTTATGCAAGAGGTATACTTTCATATGACCTCAAGGCTTTCACCACCAGGGAAGTACATTTTGTGATTGATTGATTGTTATTTCAAGTTTAACAACACTAACAACACAATGTGTCATATAAGTGTCAAATTTACAGTAAGGATAACTGCTTTCCCAGAGAAAAATCGAACAGGAAAGCAGGTTCTTTAACTACAATTTCATAAAAACTACAAGTTTGCAAACCTTTTCAGGGTTGACTGGGTCAACTATGGCAGCTTCCTTGGTGGCCTCATCAGTGAGCAGGTACATGTAGTTATCATCTAGTGCAGAGAGAATGGTGATCTTCATGTCTGGTTGACTTGTTACTGTAGTACTGGAGTGGCAAAGTTTGAGATGGGGTCGGAGTACAGTCTGGATGTGGTGCAATCTGCCTATACAAGGTGAATTCAAAAGAAAATTGACAAAAGAAAATAAAAGATTTGCATTTATCTACAGATGTAGTTATCATCAAGGGCAGAGAGAATGGTGATCTTCATATCTCGTTGACTTATACAGTAATGAGTAGTGGAGTGGCAAAGCCTGAGATGGGGTTGGAGTACAGTCTGGATGTGTTTCAATCTGCCTGTGAAAGGTGGATTTAAAATGAAAATGAAAAAATAAAATTGAAGGTCTGAATTCATGAGCAAGAATATGCAGTTATTCTCAGGGATGCAGAGTCAGAGAACGGTGATCTTCATGTCTGGTTGACTTGTTACAGTAGTACTAGAGTGGCAAAGTCTGAGACAGGGTCCTTTAATTGGATTTCCGGCTTAATCGTAGTTTAGGTCCCCCATATTCATTTTGCACAGTATCGCTTTATTCAGTGCATGCAGTGGGGACCTCAATCCACCGCCAGACTTGTGAGTAAAGAAATGCATGCACTTGAATCTTGAATGAGGGGGGATCGCCGGATTTCCACTATACTTTGTATTGAATCCTATTTTTCTTTAAGATAATGACAAATTGAACCATTGTTGCATATTATAGCAGTTCTATTCAAAGCATTCCTACCTGATGTCTGATGTGATGAAATCATAAAGGCAAAAAAAGTCTAAACCTTCTGTGACTCTGAGTGTGTCTCCCTCTTAGGTCTTACATATCAAATATTTTGCCCTTCCCGACACTCTTACAATTATGAATCGTATTGATGCTGCTCCGAAACATTTGGATTTTGACCCTTTGCAACTCAGGCTTCATTAATTAAGACTGACCATCTTCTTCACACATCCCTACGGCCGCCCCCTACCCAAAGCCAAGACTCGGTCTCAAATTATCTCATTTTTTTCAACCCAAATCCGACGTCGACCATCCATGCTTTTAATTTTACACATTAAAGTTTAAACATTTAAAATCTAGGTTTTCATCATCATCATCATCATCATCAGTATAATCCTGTAATCCTCGGTAAATGTTTTGATTTGGCTAAAGTAAACATGGTAAATGGGCAGAAAAATGGGCAGAAAATCCTCGGTAAATGTTTTGATTTGGATAAATCAGTAATCAGAAAAACTAGGAGAGAAGATATACCAGATTTCAAATGATATTGTTTATGGATTCTGGCTGAAAGACGAAATCAAACAAATAATTACACCCATACCCCACGCGCCCCGGGCTAGGCTCATCCCCAGGCCCCACCGCCACGCCAACGGGCGAGGCGCAGGCTGAGCTCTCCCCGCCGCTCTGCCCACCAAGAATTTGTGAAGACTAAGCTAACACCATTAATAACACATGGGACTAGTCATTGGATAAGGTTAAACAGCTAATCCACTATATCTTGACGTTGTACCTATATAACTTCGTAAAACACATCGCATTCGATACAGACCTACAGAAACAGGATTCCTTAGAACGCTTGAGTGTTCAAATGTTGATCTTGGGTGAAGAAATCTATTCAAAAGTATCTGGCTAGCTCTTTGCAGACTCGACATTTTCAAGATACTGATGCGCGGAACACTAAACGCACTCAACGGAAAACAGCCAACCATCGGGAACTGGCAGCTCTCATGCCCGGCGGACTGGGCGGCCTATCTCGGCCATCTGGCTCTATATATTGACGCTCGTGCACGCTTGCGCTATTGTAATCCACAGCTGATGTTGTGCAATACATGTGGAGTTCGATTCCTTGGTTGTGTGTTGCACTATGATTGCACTATACAAATAGCTCAAAATTAATTCTTATTTTTAAGTAGACAACATCACATAATTTTTATGAATCTATTGTCATTCAGCATCCTCAGTGCCAGGTGTCTGCAGAAGAATGTGATATTTAGGAACATTTTCAGCCAAGATGTGATAGCAAGTGCAAATCTGCGTTCACTTTCGAAGTCAACGACGTCATCTGTTTCATTCACCCTGCAGCTGAGAAGGTTTGGATTGGTGAATCACATAGATAACTTTCCTCATCTTTCCTGCCGTAAAAACAGACAATATCGACATTCAGGATTTTTCCCTTGCAACGAAGCAAACAACATTGTCCAAAGGAGTTTCTCACCGTCATTTGCCATCCAGCAGAGGAACAAAACACACTGGGAAATGGCTGCGGATAAAGCAAAATTAAGGTTTCTAAAGAATAGGGAGAAAAGAGCTCAGCTTGCCAAAGCTCCCCAACAGAGCTCAGTAGTTTCACTGCAAATTATCGGAAATGGAGCCTTAGATTGTCCACCCTCTGTGCTCGTCATTACAGATACTTCGAGGTAAAACGGGTTAGGTCATTGAATCTTGGGCGCGCTAATGCACTTTCATATCCAGCGGCACTGTCGCCGGTGTACACATGAAGAGACGTTTAAAGAACGGGGCATCTCCATAGGCATTGACCATACTCAAGGATGGATACGAAAGTGAATTAGCACCAAATCTTGACTTAGTTTATAAAACTCTTCAATAATGCAGCCTCCATAACTCTCAAATAGACTCGTACTTACGTTATTTAGCTATTTAGCAAGTGTTTTTTCAGCAAAAAAAAAACCCTAAAGAATTGGGAGAGGGGAATAGTTAACTTTTATTTTTCTTTTGAAATTGTACGATAGGGAGAGGTTCAAAGTTAAAAAATTCTTACGGAACTCCAGTCTTAAACCAATGTTTCATATAGTATAAATGTTTCCAGTTAATCAGAGATAAATGTTCAAATTAACACACAAGATTTGTTTGTTGGTTTACTTCTTAATTCTCAAAAACATGAATTAACAAAAAATGAGAATGCACTAGATTTGCTTTAATCTCCCTTTATTTCCTCATATTATTATACTATTGTCATACTCATATTCTTAAGTAGGGTAATGATAACTTAAATTTTCTAAGGGGATAGTTTGACTGTGACTGTTCCTTATATTCCTCATAATTTTCATTTTACTCTGAAAAGCACGCATTATTGAAATGGATAAATATTTTTTAATACTTACAGATATCTGTTCAACTGTGGAGAAGGAACTCAGAGACTGCTAATGGAATGCGGGTAAGAAGCAGATTATTCAAGAAATTCTTTGCGAGTCATGCAAGCAAATTGAGTGTCTAAATACAGTGAACTCTGCCTAGGTTAAACCTTTCCAAGTTAAATAATTGCCTTAGTCGATGCAATTGTTTACAAAACTAATCTTCTAAAAACCAAATTATTTTCAGTCAGATTTATTTATAGTTGAATGCATTTTTTGTGATCCCAAGAAAATTAACTTGAGCAAAGTTACCTGTGTTTAAACAAGCACTCAATTTGCTTACATGACTTGCAAAAAGAAAAAAAAAATCCAATTATTCAGTCTACTTTGGGGGTAGAGTACAATTCAAAATTATCCATACTCAAACAGACATTATTTACTCTAACTTAACTGAATAACTGCAACAAAAGCCAAGATGTTATTTTTTACTCTTGTAAATTTTGTGATGGATGAAGAGATTATGAACAGGCTATCTCAAAATTTTAAGTGAATTGAATTATATGTGTAAAATGTAATTCAACTGTACACATTTTACTCAAATTGGAAACAGATTATATATTACAACAATGAAATAGAAAGAACTAAGAAGACAATGCTTTAGTTCACTAAATCAAACATTAGGACAAAAACAAACACAATTTATGTGAAGAAAAGACTGTACAATTTAGAATACTATTACCACAGACGCTTAGAATGATGGATATAACCCAGTGATCTTACTGTGATCCGTTTTAGAGTGATAACAGAAAAACAAAATATGTTTACATGCATTGTAAATTGTTGATAAAAAATGTTTTGCACTTGAAAACAATGGATGTTTGACAGGTTTCTTCCCTGGTGGTGGTAAGGGGGGGGGGGGGATAGGTTTAATTAAAATTTGTTCAAATGCATTATTTACTGTGTTTATTCACATAGCAAGGGGGACACTGAGGGTGAGTGTGGGTCCTCAGATACATTGATTTGTAATTTTCTGACTAATTCTGTTTTTGGTTAATTAAATTTGTTATCACAGGACAAGGAATCTGTCAAAACTGGAACATATTTTTCTCACCAGAATGTCATGGGAGAATGTTGGAGGAGCCATAGGTAAGAATACAGAGATGAAATTGATATAAATCCATGAAGATGTGGTGTATGGTACTCAAATACTAAGATGATATTTTACAGCAACTAATCAGATCGACGTAAAGGGACTACATTATCAGAGGATATTAATATTGAAATATAGAGTGCAGGGTAGATACAACAGAATACATCAGCCACAAATATTAACAAATTTCCAAGTTGCTCCTTTGAGGATTATCAGATTACAGATCAGACGTATTTGCTACATATCACTATAAAGAATAAGAACAGTAGATTCGGTTAAGTGATAACTTGGACTGTGATCTCATTGTCATGAGCTTTATAATGATAACAAAGTAGCAAAATATTTTTATTTGCACTATCTATCTGATTTACATAATTTTGAGTATGATATTACATTATTATGAGATAGAATCACAGTTTTTACCCATATTTTTGTTTTGTTTTCTACAATTAGGTATGACTATTACTCTGAAGAACATTGGCATACCACAGGTGACAATGTATGGGCCACCAAACATGGTAAGTTGTTTATCTTAAAGAACCTCACAGAATATTGATGTATAATGATGAATACTAATGTAAAGAACAACTTTGATACAGAGCTACCCTCTTCCTCTTCCTACTTGACTGGTTATGACACCCTTTTAACCTCAAAGTTTTGTAGAGAGACAAAAAGCTTAGATGGCTTGACAAGTAGCAGATAGCCAAGACAATTTTAAGCTATCAACCCCAGCTGCTAGGTGATTCAAATTTAGGCGTGCATTTCTTTATTGGACATAATTGACACTTTTTGTTATCTGTAAGAGAAATTTAGCTCCAATAGTTATAATCCAGTTTATCTATATTTTTTGTTGCTATGTGTGGTGAACCTTAGGCAAGAAATCAAGATTTCAGGCTGCAAAGAACAACTGATCTGTCAAACTTAGGTATGGTTATTTGTTTAAAATTTACTGTTATGGAATATGGAAATAAATTCATGGTGCTTATACTATGTCTAGAGTAGATGTTTCGTGAATATGTATGCATTTGTGTACTAGCTTTGTAAAAAAAAAGAAAAAGAACAAGTTCTGTTTCTCAAAGAATTGATTCATGCCTCTTCAATCTTTTGTTTTCCAGGATGAATTCAAGAAGGCATTACAGATATTTGCCAAACATGAAGCAATTGACATTGGTAAGTAGTCTTTATTGATTATCAGTCCCGCTCATCAGTGCATTAGTTCCTAAGGAGGCACGGGATTGTGATAAAGAGTATAATTAGTATTGTACATGACGTTGAACAAGGGTTGTGGAGTCACAGCAATAACAGCATCATTAGTCTGATGGACAAATAAAGTTGTTTTTTCTAGAAATACCAACCATTATAGAATGTTAATAAGAGAAAATTTAATGTGAATAACCATACAGATGAAACAAAATGCTTTCTTACAAAGAGGCAAAATGCTTTAATAATTGTTTTCATTCAGTAATTCAGTTGGGAAAGAAACAATCAATTCATATGATTTGTAGTCAAACCTGTCTATACTGGCCACTGTCTATAGTGACCACCTGTCTACAGTGGCCACTTTTTCTGTTTTCCCTTGGGGTGGCCACTGTAGACAGGTGTGACTGTATATCATTAATACTCTGAAATAGTTTGCATCTCTGTTATATTTCAATTGATTTTTTTTAGAATTTATCATTTCTGTCTGATATCTCAGTACTCCGTTCTAAGGCTTTGACTTTCATAATGGTATGAAATGGTTACAGTTGTCATTTTACTATGTTTCCTTCAAGAGAGCTATCTTGTAATATTTTCATTTGACCCACATTTCTTCCCCAGACTTGAAGCCATATAGTGGAGGACCATTCACAAATGACACTATGGTTGTTACAACCGTCCCTCTTTATCGTAAGTATCCTTAGTTAGTCTTTACTAGTCATGATCTGCTTTGTTCTTTTCATGAAGCTGTTAGTAGATTTATGTATGAATGTACACACTACTGGGAGGTGTTTCACCAAGATAAGTAAGACTTTACGCACGACTATAAGTTCGACTGGTATCAGTTCTTTTGATAAATGGTAAATAGTATTACACGTATTCAGCGCAAGAACCAGATGCCAGTCGAACGTAAAGTCATGCGTAAAGTCTTTCTTATCTTGGTGAAACACTGCCCTGGTGACCCTTTCTCGCACTCAATGATATTTCATGTTGTTTAATTGCACCTGTAAAAGGCAAGGTCAATATTCATTTGTACAGTCATAAGTACCTATATGAACAGCTCAATGAAACTTAATCCAGGTCAGATTATTTGTACGAGGAGCACAGAAAAGGGCCAAGGTGATTTTTCAAGAGACATCCTTTTTTTATAGTTTGCTTACAAATTTGATCGTCATAGACTGCCAATCACGCATCAGCTAGCCAGATGGTTAAGGAACATTTCTCAAATTTTGTTCCTGAGCCATTCTATTCTTAAGTTATTTTACTTTTGAAAACAAGGGCTAACTTTTTTTTGGTTATCTTTAGTGACTTTGGAGGAGTTGTTGTGTTGGAGGAAAGTAACTCATCTGTTGCAACTTTGTTGATTGCTATTTATTGCCTCAAATTGCAGGCTCTTTACAAGTAAGAATTGTCTTGATTCATAATTAATTTGCTGTAGATTGCATCTTTTGTCAGCAGCCCTTCCCATAATTAATTGTAAATGTTTTCTGTAGTTTTTGATTTGACGTGCACAAAGCAGAATTGCATGAAACAGACATATCAACAGTTACATTGAAAGAAAGGAATAAATAAAGCAAATTTTAACAGTAGGTCAGTGGATTTGTTGCTATGTCAGAGTTTTTTTTTTGTACTGCAGTCCTGTGCCTCTATATGTGCTTAGCAATAATTTTCTCATGTACTCCAACATATCCTACCAGCTGCTAACTCTGGAAGCACCACCGCTGACTCAGCTGAAGCCAGCGGTCCACACCAAGAAGAAGATGTCTCCCCTAATACCAGCGACGAGGAGGATCATATCTCTCATATGCAGACTGATGATGGTGGAGTGAAGAGGAAAGCGTCAGACCCCTTGGATGTGATATCAGAGATGAACGTGAAGCCACAGAACATGGGTGCTAGTAAGTACTTGGTAATGAATATACAATGAACATTGCAAGGTAAATGCAACTGACTGCAAATTTTACTTCATTGGTAATGACTATTAACAATGTACACAATAAGGACAAAGTTAGAATATATAAATCCTTAGAGATAATACTTACTACACAGAATGTGCGTTTCAATAAGAACAAGGGAGCAGGATTGCCTGTGATGGTTCAGTGACAGTTCAATGAAAACAAATTATTATCTTGATGATTGATTAAATAATGTATAAAAATGTTTTGTATAAATCTCTTTGATGTGTTTTTCTTTCAGCTGCAAAGAAGAGAAAGACGGAGAAACTGCCTGATATGAGCATTGCATACATCTGCAAGGTAAGCAATTATGGTGCTGTCACATTAATTCGCGCATCTTATGAATTTCTACAAAATCGATGAAATATTGCAAATCTGACGTCACCATCGTAAAGAGCGTTGTTTATTTGCCTAATTTGGAAATTTTCTTAGCAAAAGGACCAAAAACAATGAAAATATTGCCAAAAGATCGGCAGATTTGCTTGCATTTGCAGAAAAACACGGGTCTCGCGACACTGAAGTGAATCCTTCCAATTATCAGACAGAAATCATCAAATTTGTAAGTAAGCAGACATACCATTCGATTCCTTGATATTTTGTGGTCAAGCTACTGTAAATTTTGCATCTTAGATGGAAGCAATTTTATGGTAAATCTTGTTCAAAACGGGGCCTACGAATTAATATGACACAATTTGTTGACAATTCTCGCCATTTTCCAGCATGGAGTGATGCGATCGTTTCGTCAATCAAATTTTGATATCGCGATATCTCCGTGATTCTTTTTTTGGATTAATTTTATTTTTGGAAATATTTGAAGCCTGGAATATCTAGTTTCATTTCGTGCCAAGATTTTAAAAAATAATTTTGTATTTTAGGAGATATATTGTGCTAAGTACCACGATCCAAAAATGCTCTAGAAAAAGGATACAAATTAATGTGACCCCATCATACTATTCATTCTGAAAAGAAGGAAGAAATGATTTGGCCAAAGTAACTAACTTCCTTTCAAGCAATCAGAATAGCTAGAGATGTACACAAAATAAATGTCCTCCCCCACCATTCAGCAGAGAAATGGTGAGTATTTGTCGCTGCTTTAACTTGTGTTCATGAAGTTATTGTAAAGTCATGAATGTAAATTGGTTACTTTGTCCAATTATTTTGTCCCTTCTGCTCACAGTGTCTGCTTGTATCAATGAAGATAAATGTTGAGATCTTTTGAAATGGGTTCAATCAATATAATTGGTCATTGAATACTAAGTTCATGCACTAAGTCTATTGTAAAATATTACAGATACAGGCACATAATTGTAACATATGAAGAACTTGGAATTAATAAAACCCACCTTTCTTCTTACAGTTACATGATAAACCTGGAAAATTGCTGGCCCGGAAAGCTATTCAGATGGGACTGAAACCGTGAGTATATAAAGAGAGAATTGAAAACAGATTTTGTTTGATAATTTAGACGATATTTCTGTAAATATTTCTACAATTGTTTCCAACTTGTAGAATGCTGTAGGATTCTCTCTGTGCTGTACAATTTGAACTGTCATGCAATTTACAAATGAAAAAGAAAAAAAGAAATCTTTAACTGTAGAAGACAATGTAATTAACAGAATAAAGTAACAAAATATTTAGGGTGGAGATGAAAAATGTATCATGTTCAAGTAATCTAATGCAAAAAGATCGGTCTTCAATAAGGATTTTAATGTGGGAGCTGTGGGAGCTTGTCTGATGGCTTCTGGAAGTGTGTTCCATACAAAATGGCGCATAGCCCATGATATTGATATTGTCATTCTTCCATGGGGTCCTCAAATCAATACCTTTGAAACAATACCTTATTATAGAATGGAAATATTCAATCATGTTGTGATATAGTTTGTCATTTCTGCTTCTGACACTTCTCTGCCTATCGCATGATTTCTTCTAGGAGTCTTCATTTTGAGGCGGTCAAGTCTGGAAAATCAGTTACATTGGAGGATGGTACAGTGGTAAGAAGAATTCTTTTTCCCACTTTTTTTTTCTTTGAACAGCAATATTGTTGCAGAGCTACCAATATTGTGCATTTTATCCTATTTAGTAGTTTTTTTTTTGAATGAAAATGGGACACATATAGTACAAAGTATAATACAAGCCAATATTTAGACATTTTGTCATTTTTTTAATTTTCTGAGTATTTTTAATTGAGGTACTATCCGTTAATTCAATTTCCTATTTCAAATTGAAAAATAGAAAATTAGAAAATTGACTCTCATGTCGATCAATATTCTGTTTTGAAAACAGAAAAATGAACGCTCAATTCGATTTCCATCATCAATATGAAATTGAAATATTGAAAATAGAAAAACGAATTCATTTGTTCAATTTCCTATTTTTCATGTGAAATTAGAAAATTGAAAATTGAACGACGGCAGTTAGAGTCGATCAATATTTCAATTTACGACGAAATTGAAAAATTGAAGATCCTCCTCTACGGCCATAACATTACAATCTTAGAATTATTTCAGACCCTTAAATGAATTCCGATCTCAAGCTCGGCTCCCCGTGCCCTTCCAATATCCAGCGCAAATCGAGTGCACGTTACGCCGAAAGTCTGTGGACAAAGCTACCGCCAACCCGATTGCGTATACAACAAGCGCTGAGTGAGCTGCGTTGTGAGATTCAACATGAGTGCGAGCGAGTGAATGGGCTCCGCGGATTTTTGTGAATGTTTTATCGTGGACAAATCTGTTTTCAGAAAGGGTATTGGAGTCCTCCCGAAGTGTAGATTCATATATTCATCATGCTCTTACACTACAGTCTTGTACAATACTCCAATCCTCTTTCTTAAAAACAGCCTGGTTTCTCAACAATAAAACATTCACAAAAACCCGTCGAGCCCATTCACTCGCATCGCACTCGTATTGGATCTATCTCACAGCTCACTCCGCACTTGTATATGCAATCGGGTTGGCGGTGTCTTTGCCTGCAGACTTTCGGCGTAAGATGCACTCGATTTGCGCTGGATATTGAAAGGGCACGGAGAGCTGAGCTCGAGATCGGAATTCATTTAAGGGTCTGAAATAATTCTAAGATTGTAATGTTTCGGCCGTAGAGGATGGTCTTCAATTTTTCAATTTCGTCGGTAATTGAAATATTGATCGACTCGGACTGCCGTCGTTCAATTTTCTATTTTCTAATTTCACATGAAAAATAGGAAATTGAACAAATAAATTCGTTTTTCTATTTTTCAATATTTCAATTTCATATTGATGATGGAAATCAAATTGAGCGTTCATTTTTCTGTTTTAAAAACAGAACATTGATCATTCACTTTGAAATAGGAAATTGAAATAACGGATAGTACCTCAATTATTTGTGTCTTGTCACAGGCAGTTGTCTGTACGTTTCAGAGAATTTGACAAATGAACAAAGTACAACAAGAAATGTATGATTTTATGCAAATCAATTATCATTATTTTTTTCCCGTAAACTACACACAATAGATGTTTTGGGAAATTTTTGAACACCTTTTTGAACTTAAATGTTCATAATTCTAGAATGCTCTAAGTGAATAACGACTACTAAACAGCCCTTCGTTTACTGAATTCAATTTATTATTCATTTACTTTTCTGAAAATAAAGATTCACAAAATTCTCAGAAATAGCAAATAGCATCATATTAGGAGAAGTGACATCATTATCATGATAAGTTCATAGTATAAATTAATATGTAAATGTTACAGACAAAAATCTTTGTTTTGAAGTAAGAAATATAGATTATATTCTATTGCCAAGCTTTCAATTTAGATTCAATTTGATTTTTATTTCATTCAGTAGTATATACTGCTCATAAGCAACTATTTTAACTTATTTTTTTTCTTATTTCAAAGGTAAAAGCTGAGGATTGTTTGGGCCCTGTCATACCTGGTCAAGTTTTTATTGGTAAGTATTAGATTCAAATAGACTTTCATAGTGTTTCATGCTGTTTAATACTCCTTTTAAATGTAATGTTTGATTCTGATAGTGACATTTTGAATGAAATTGTAATAGTACCCTCAGGCTACTGCTAAGTATCGAAAACATGAATTAATTTATCTTTAAACATTCATTGACACATTCAAGGTGCATTCCAACTATTTTAACGTCATTTTGCTCCAGTCAATTTCCAATTTTTACTATCAATCAAATCCTTGGAGCAATTTTCTATTTTCTATCAATTACAGACACAATTTTCTATCTAACTGTCAATCTTAGACTATATACCCCAAAATATTATATTGTACTATCAATCGCAGATGATAGATATTTTCTTTGGTTTTGTCAGGTCCTTCGCAGAATCGGGTTTTGAAACTTTTGATGAGTATACTAATCTCTCTTCGTTTCCTTGTATATTACAGTGCTGGAATGCCCCGATGTAGACTACATTGAGTCTATTGTGAACAATGAAAACTTCACCAAGTGAGTTTTTCGTTTTCTTTCACTTCCATTTACCTTGTCAGGAAATCTTAATGAAAAATTGATGTGCTGAACTCTAAGGAACCGTTATAGATATAATGTCATTGGTTTTACAAACAAGCCTTCAATCATGGGTTCATCATCGTATACTGGAACGGTGACAATCCATGTCCTGTAAAGATATGTTAAGTGTCAGCTTGTGGCTAATGACAATTCTAATGTCCTAATGTCCATTGCTCAATAAGAGCGGATAAACAGCTCAGTTGGTAGATTGTCTGACTTGGAATGAAGCAATCTGTAGTCGCAGGTTCGAACCCCACCACTGCTGCATTTTTTTTAGTACTTGTATTTTGCCAAATATTGCACGTTCATGGAAAAGTTGCAATATTGCACCCTAAAAGGTGTTCCCAGTGTTGTAATATTTTGCACCCATGAAGGTTCAATGTTGCACCCTTTTTTCTTAGTATGTAGATAATTTCTAATGTCTTCTTTGACAGGAGACTTTAAACATAAAACTTTGAATGCTATGTTGAAATATTGCAGGCATTTCAGTGATTTTGGTGTAAATGCAGCCAGTCTGATCCTTCACACGTGTCCGAGTGATGCCATTGTCAAATATTGCAGGCACTTCCGGTCAGTGTCATAACCACTAGACCACCAGAGAACTCAAGCAATAACGCTCAAGTTGACTTTTTTTTTATTTGTGATACTGTTTTCAATTGTTGCAGGCATTTCAGTGACTGTGGTGTAAACACAGCCAGTCTGATCCTTCATATGTGTCCGAATGAGGTTCTGAATGACGATAGATATCAACAATGGATTAGCAAGTAAGTTTCTATTCACCCATTTACTCCTGAATTTAGTAATTCCCATAGACTTTGAGCAGGGACAGCATCGTTCCGGTAGTCAACGAGTTGAAATAAATCTCTGTTTGTGAATGTGAATTTACTCTCCCAATTGCATTCACTTTAGTCTGAAGAGGACAAGAACATTTCAATACCAGGGGGCTATTTCATAAAAATTAGTCAGTGCGACAATTAAAGAGCAGATTTTCCGACAGTTGCTATAACAACAGTCAGCGGCAGTGGTTTTAAGCCAATCAGAATTAAGGATTTCACTGGATTTGTCTTCACTGACTAATTTTGCTGCTGACAAAGTTTCATGAAATCGCCTCCAAAATTAATTAATGTGGGTATGGTAACGTGTAAATTACAGCAATGTCACCTGTTTATCATATTTTCATGCTGCAAACTGAAGTGACAATCTGTGAAATGTTGTACTCCTTAAAAAGTTTGCAGTGCAAAGAAAATATCTTTTATAACAATGTAGTTTGTAATAATCTACTGTATAAGCTGAAATTTTTGTTGTGCTTTTATTTTATATTCCCAAATTTTGCAATGAAAATGTCTACCCTGCGTGATTCACATTCATATTTTTACAAACATTGTCAAAAACATCAAAATAACAACACGCCAATGTGTCAATGTGTTTCAAATTTGCAAAAATATCTTTCTGCTAAAATATTGGCTTATAGAGTATATATATATTTTACTTCTCCCATTCAGGTTTGGAGCTACTACAGAGCATGTGATCTTCAACGAGTCATGTGATAGTTTGAGGTTAGATGCCAGTAGAGGGCAGCAGACACTACTCACTCAACTTCACGAGGGAATCTTTCCTGTGCTGCCAGGTCATACACTGAAATCTACTCCCATTCCACCTCAAATCAAGGTATGATAGCAAGATCTTAGCTTAAAAATTTATTTGATTTAATGTGTAATACGTATCTCTTTATGGTATTTAGACATACATACGAGTGGCCATGTGGGTAGAGCGCGTGCATTGTGACTCAGAGGCCGCAGGTTCAAAACCTGCTCAAGTTTAACAAATGTTTTTTTTAACCCTATCCCAAATTTCGCGATCACACCGCCGCGCAAAATTTTTTCACCACGAGACTCGCTGATTTTTTTGTTTCAAGTCTTGCGCAACTTTAAGACTGTTTTCGCGAAAATCGGGCATGTGGTTATGTCGCTGCGCCACTTTTTGTACGTGCATGTCAGGCTGAAAATGGCTAAAAAACGTGATTTTGTGTGCAAAGTCAATGTAAATTGTGATTTCAGTCAGAATCCATAAAGATGTAGTTATTTTTTGTTTTACGGGCTGAAACTAATTTATTTCAGCACAAAAATGCTTCAAAAATGTTCTGCATTAAATTTCATACAAAAAACAATAGAAAATAAAAGGTCGAAAAAACAATAAAAAACATAAGAAATAAATTGTCATACCAAATTTGTTTTCAAGTTGTGTCATAAGGGATATTATAAAGAATATTCACACCAAACATTAGCCTTCTAGGTGCTTTATTGAGGGAAATAGAGCAGAAAGTGTGATTTCATGCATAAATTTGCATAAATAATTATTTAAAAATAGAAATTTGGAATTTTCGGAAAATCAAACCATACAGTCTTGTAGTTTACACTTTGCTCTATCCGTGTGCAAAATTTTGCGGCGATTGCGTGATTCACGGCCGAGATCTTAAGGGGGGGTCAAATTGACCCTCCCCCCAGTATAAACTTGGTCTCAAAAAGCCCAGTTAAAATAGCCTAAGGGTTAAATGGGATATTCTGCCTATTTGCGGGGCACAATTGGGAAATTTTTCCTTTTTTAATGAAAGTTTTTAGAATACATCAATTTATATTATTATAAAAGGAGTGTACATTTTATCCATACTTTTCAAATGAGCTTATCTGGATGGAAACATTTGACATTGTTCGCACATAATTTTATTTTTATATTTCAGCTCAATGATGGTGAATCATTTTCCAAGATGACGTATGCAGAGATCTACAACAAATTACATCTCAAGCCAGCTAAAGGATGGGAAAGGTAATTAAAAATGATATTCACAGAATTTTTTGGAAACTTTGAGCAACTTTGGTGAAATACCTTTAGTTTATCGTCATGACAGTCTCGAGACGAATTTATACAATATTTTTGGGATAGCCAATGCTTTCCTGCAACATCTAATTCCATAAAAGTTTTGAAACACCGTGGAAGCTCTGCAGGGGGCTAAGGAAATGCACTGTGTATGGTTGATGTTGTTATATATCCTTTGACGGGGGTAATGATATTGTTAAAGCGCCATATAAGAAATAATATTATTTAATTATCATTATAGTTATTATGAAAACACACATTTTTATGAATGGTTTATGTTAATCTTTGATACCCAGGGATTTCATCATCTCAGAGGACAGACAGAGATACCTTGATGAGCTGGGACCTTTGGACGAGTTCCAGGATAGTCTAAAGACACTCAAAGCTACTTTGGAGGACAACCAAAATGGCCATCCTGAGTCAACGGAAGATACCAAATATCCTGAGGTTGTCTTCTTTGGAACTGGATCAGCGATGCCAAACAAGGCTCGTAATGTCTCAGGGATTCTCCTAAATTTCAGGTACAGTTTCAGTAATGGAATGCTTTTGTTACAAGCTATGGGCCTGGTAGTAATCTGGTTAAAGTTTCTTTTTCCACTCTTGTACTGGGATAAGTATTGTCTTCACTTCTGTTGGCCATTGGGGAGTTCCATGAGAGTCTGAATACACTCAAAGGTACTTTTGATGAAGGACAATCATAATGGCCATAATGAATCAATGGAAGATACCAAGTACTCTGAGGTTGTTTTCTTCGGCACTGGATCAGCTATGCCAAACAAGGCTCGTAATGTCTCGGGGATAATCCATGGCGGCATCCCGATGTGTATAAACCATCTATTTCCCTATTTTCAAGAAAAAATCCAATCACAATTTCATATGGCATCTTAGATCCAAAATTTGAAATTTGAAGGTCAAAGTTTATTAATTACTTCTTATCTCAACTTTATTCTACAATTTCAATTTCACAATATTTCCTGCTCTCTTCTTCGTTTAGTGAAAACAAGTCAATGATAATGGACTGCGGCGAAGGAACATTTGGCCAGTTGTGTCGATACTATGGTGATAAGGTTGATGATGTCATTGCTAGGATACAATGTATCTTCATCTCCCATATCCATGCTGATCATCATGCAGTAAGTGAATTTAGTTTTTTGAAAACAAAATAAAATGAGGAAAATAATATTGATAATGATTTTAAAAGATGGATGCTGTTAGTTCAATACTGTCAGTTGATTACACAATCAATTTTATATTCCTTTTAATATGATTTCCTTCAAATCCCTTCTCTATAGTGTATTTTTAAATTCTGCAAGGATCCAAAAGCAAATATTTACTCATATTTTATGATATATGTTGTCAAGATAGTGCAGTCTACTATGTCGAGAAAATGGCTCCCGTGCGACTTTCGTGTTAAAATTGATTTTTTTAGCTAACTTTGTCAATTTGGGTGTGCTGAATCCAAAAAACTTTGGTTCC
>BQKZ01001552.1:64761-91025 GCA_036244855.1 Temnopleurus reevesii
GGTGTATTGCAATTATTTGCATCAATGATCACAGAGAGGTCCAAAATAGCATTGTTTTAATACTCAATTAATCATATTTTATATTGCATGAACGATTTTTATTTTCTTATGCTGATCAAATTATGGGCTACACTATACAAGGATTAATTTTCCAGGTATTGCATTGCAATTTGCTAAGCATTTTTAGCAGGATTGCTATATACAACATATATTTTGCATAGCAACTTTTTCACACAGAACTGTACTCACTACTGTATAGTAAAGAATTGGAAAAGTTACCTCAATGTCTCAACCTGCTAATCAAATATGAAAAGTAAAATTATTCCCTGCTATACACAAAGCTTCAATTTTAATTTCTGCTAAATGAATAGAGAAAAAAAAAGAAAACGTTTTATCATACAATTTTCATGTAAAATGCTGTCTTTAAATTAATTCCTTTTCTAGGTGGTTCAAAAACATTCAGGTACAACTGTATGCAGTAGAGAGATGCACAGAACAAGTTATGCATCTACTCTACAGGGTATGGTTCAAATGATCTATGTAAACAATATGCTGAGAATACACCATCTTTCCTGTTTTCTTTTATAATCGAACCATACTCGGTGCATTTATTGGCAAGATGTCAACAGATTCTATATATTCAAATCCCTTTTGGCAGCTTTACTGAAGGAGGGGAAAGATTGAATAAGAGCTTTCCAAGTCTCTGTCCATAATCCCCTATTTACTTTGAATTAGCAATTCAGGGGGTTCTGAATGAGTGTAGTGATTTTGGATACCAAAGAGATATTCTATGTCCAAAGTAAGCTTTTATGTACGGTGAATCTGTTAAGTTGGGAGCCATCTACACGTACATTGTAAATGAGACATGGAAAAACATTTCTGAGGAAAGGTATTCATGTACAGCAGAGCATCCCTTATTTGCAAATAATTTGGATTAATTTACCACCTGGACACAAACTTGCCCTCCCCTATGCTAATAATAAATCAATCATGTTGAATTTTAGTCATTTTCAAAGTTTTTAGCAAGCCATTTACGTGGAATATTCTCAAAATTTTCATTAGACATTTTCACATGAAATTCACATAGTTTACCAACAGGCCTTGAATTAGTCTTTTAAAGGCAACCTATAACAATGACTGTGGTTGACCTCTTTTCTTGCCATGGTGCCCCCTTTGTATTTCCTGCAGTTCTCTATTGTTTTGCCTTGAGTAGAAAAGTGCTCTTCATCACAATTCCATTGAGTGTGATGCCTTGATAGAATTCTATTTAAAGGCACGTACCTAGCATTCAGACATGTAAAACATCAAACATGGGCTGAATGAGATGTAGAGTTTTCCATTAAGCCAAATCCCGTATAATCCAGATTAGGGCAGGTCCCATTGTGTGCGATTGAGGGATGTCCAATAATCCAACTGTGTTGTACAGTAAAAGACCATATCTTAAGAAATTCACATGAATTTCATAAGCTTTGTTTCTATTTTAGGTCAAATTAATTATTTGAGGAAGATGAATCTTTCACAACACTGATAGTTTGATGATCAATAATTGATGTTTAAAAAGATTAAGTTAAGTCAACTTTTATTAAAGCAAACTCTCATTATAACAAGGGGATTGTCCTAGTTACATTTAAAAAAAATTCTGCTGTACATGTGCTCTGGCTCTGATCAAGGTTTCAATGAAAGAAAAGGAACCTATCATGTCCCAAGGACCTTGTTATATTGAGGTTCCACTGTACTGCCTTTGAAGAGTCTCAGTAAGCTAATACACTCTGTGGAAATTGCAAAATCAGTCATGTGTTTAATAATCTTCTACTTTTGCTATTCGTAATAGTTGATCATTTGATCTGGTTTGAAGTGTTGTCTTGACCTGGTTTTTTAAATGTCTCTGTGCAGTGACCTTTCAGGGATCATGAATTATCTATTTTGTTCACCATATGTAAGCTCTAATTCGTAGAGGTGCATTAAAATAATCCAAAGGGAGTGCAAGCATTGCCAAGTCTAATTCATTGTTTTCCTCTTCAACCTACGTTCTTCCTTCCTTCTCCCCTCTTCCTCTCTCTATCTCACTCTCTTTTCACCCTGTCCCTCATTATTCTTGTTCCTGCTCTATCCACATCCCTTTATCTTTCCTTTGCCCTCCTCCCCTCCCTTTTATTTGCCTGTACATTTACATTCACATTCTGTTCATTTGATTGTACTGATCTTTACTCATTCATTCTTATCTTTCCTTCCATTCAAAATTTTTACTCTTCTCCCTTTCTATTTTTCGTTATCTTTCTTTTTCTGTCCTGTATTTTCCCTTATTTAAAAAAAAATATCTCTCTCTCTCTTTCTTTTACCGACTCCCCTCTCTTTCTCACTCTCTCTGTCTCTGTCTGTCTCTTTCCATCTCCCTTTTCGTTGCCATTTTCCTGTTTCTTGTTGCCTCCTATCTTTCTATCACACACAAATTCTCTCTGCTCCTTTTGCTCTCATCTTTCTTCACCCCTCTCTCTTTATCTCCCTCATTACCCTCTCTCCCTCCCCTCTTCGTTTTCACCATTCTCTACTTTTTCATTCTTTCATTACCTCTCACTCTTCCTCTATCAATTTCCTGAATGCAGGACACGATGATCTCATTGCAACGTACCAGTGACTGCCTGACCATCCAGTGTCAACAGCACGTGTGTGCATGATATGGTTCATATCTGTCAAACGCTACAAGAGGAAACCGTTCGTCGACATCGTACTATTCCAAGATTGCGCAATAGGTTAGTACATCCTGCTTTGACCTGTGTATAGGTCAGTCATTTAAAAATTGACAGCGTTAATGTGCAGTGATGCCAACCTTCTATGAGGATAAGCATTACATTTTCTTTTTAATATTGTACATGGAATAATTTTACTTTTCACATTTGATTAGCCCAGTTAGACAACGAGGAATCATTGTAAACACTTTACTGGACAGTTTTGTGTGAAAAAGTTGCTACACAAAAATTATTTTGTATAGCAATCATGCTAAAATGCATAGCAAAATGTGATGCGATAACAGAAAAATTATTCCCTGTTGTTGCTTGTACATAATGTATGAGAAGCTGTTTTCACTGAAATTCTATGACTGCATACTATGTAATTTTATAGAGCAGGCCAATTTTATTTCCATCAGATTATAATGTTTGTGAATTACTCAAAACACTGCTATATCTCCAGGTTGGTGTCTCTGCTTTGATTCACTATGAAATTTCTATGAATTCTTCCCATTCGAGGCCTTACAAAAGTTTGAATTCACACAAAAGAAAAGTCCTTCACAGTTATTCTGCATAGGAGTGTAGAACAGATGTCAAACAGATGTTTGTTGAATGACTGCGAAGCTCCTTTCCATTGTGTGCAAGAGCCATTGTGAAAGCTTGAAAGGGGATTTGCTTATTTTGTCCAGTTCTGCTGTCCTTTGATTTCATAGTGATTTGTCGGTGGTTAGAACAATTGGGGTACAAATATACGACAGCTGCTTCGAAACGAAACAAAAAAAGAAATCTAATTTAACAACAAGTTTAATGAAATTGTCTTGAAATACTTTTAAATTCTCAAGCGCCTTTTTGTAGGATCCTGTGTTGTACAGTGTATGTAGGCTCGTAATACCTCACACAACATGCATATTAGATTCCCATAGAGGTACATACTGTACCCTAGTTCATGTACATATGGAAGAGAAGGAAATTGCTGTCTCGTTTCAAGACCGCATTAGTTCGCGGGAGATTGGTGTGAAGTAGCTCTGTCGGATCATTGCTAGAAGTTGAAAATAGCTCCAAGGGGGAAGTTCATTTATTGGGGGAGGTGACAGATGGATGGCCAGCTAATGAGGTTCACTGTAATGATGGGTTATTTTGTAACTGTAATTCTAAATGGAGCTATCTACTATAATACATGGAGTTGATACTAAATAGCATGACAGGCTTTGTGGATTTTATAGACAATTTAATGTTTGATATTATAATAAAGATTGTGATATCAGGGAATAATTTTACTTTTCACATTTGAGTAGCAGTTCAGATATTGAGAAAATATTTTCAATAATTTACTGCACAGTTATATGTGAAAAAGTTGCTACACCAAACATACTTTGTATAGCAACCCTGCTAAAATGCATAGCAAAGTGCGATGCTATACCAGGAAAATTATTCCCGGGATATAATTAAAGAGCGGATTATTTCTCTCCAACTCTTATGGGTGAAAACTAGGTCATGTCATCGTGCAGTTTGTAAAGTACATTTGATTGACAGGTTGTCCATTACACAGGACATGCCTTTGTGAAAATTACACTACTCAGTGAAATTTACATACAGTGAATTCATCGCCGATCTCCCCATACTGGAGGAAGGAAATCTACAAGTACAAGTACAAGTGAATGTAAAATTTACAATAATAGTATTTCAGGCAGGGATGCAACAATGGCAAGGTTGTAGATTACAGGAGATAAGAAATTTACAGGGAATAACTGCAGAGTATATTTCATTTGCAAATCTGTAAACATGGAGGAATGCAATTTACACAAAGTGTGTTGAATTTGAGAGGTCAACATTATGAGCTGGGGTTGTTTAGTTTTATTCCTGTTTTAATTATTTTTTTCAATAACTTAAAAGGTACAATATGTATGAGGTATAACATTTTTCTAAAGGATTTTATTAGGCTTAACATAGAATGTTTTGTGAAGTTATCCCTTAATGACCTAAATTTATGTTCAATTGCTCATCTATAATGATTGTAAAATCCATTTTTTCTATTTTCTCTTTGTTTATCCACACCACCATGTACAGTTGAGCTTGTGTGAAGTGCCCCCTTTGAATACGGATTTGGGAAATCACCAATCGCACGTGACCAGCTGACCAAAAAGGGAGGAGAGTGAGAGAGATACAGTCCTGAAACACTAGCACTCAAAAGGATAGCGATGATACGTACAGGACGAGGTTATTTTTAGCCACCCCTGTCGGAGTGTTTACTCCCCCATGCCAAATGAAAAATCGCTGATGTTAAGAGATAATCCCAAGACTTGTGACACATTGCCACTCGTTGCTTGCACATTCACAAGAGATCTGCATTTCGCTAGAAATCCAATGCATGCCTTATAGTCGCTTCAAGATCAGCCCTTCACTTTGGAAACTATTGTAAGTGACCTAATGAAGAGGAGGATCTGATTTCACAAATGTACATATACGTGAAGCGATATGTGATTGAAGAGTTTCATTGAACTGATATCATGGAGTTTCTGGATTAATATCAAGGATTACTTACAGACAATATTGCTTCAAATACTTCGCTGCCAATTAAGAAAGTGTTTTTATATGATCGCAACTTGATTTGCCAAATTCATGTGCAAGGAAATGAGATTGAGAATAAATGTGATCTTGTGATTTATAAGCATAGGCTACAAAAACATTATGTCTTTGGCATGACGACCACATCATTTGTGTTGTGATCGAAAACATTGTGGGCTACATTTTCATTGTGTGGATTATACGTGGTATCGTCCAAGATGGCGCTCAAAGGAACAAAAGCGTTGCAGTCTTGGTGCGTCAAGGTGACGGCTGGATACCCTAATGTAAAGATAGAGAACATGACAAAGTCGTGGAGGGATGGGCTGGCCTTTTGCGCCATCATACATCACTTCAGACCAGAACTAATGTAAGTGATCATTGAAGTTTTATTAGTAGTATATTGATTATAAATAGATTGTTTATTAATGTAACTAATGTATTATTTTGATCATTGAAGATTTTATTAGTATTATATTGATTATAAATAGATTGTTACAGGATGCACAGTTTAAATTTCTTTGAAATGTGGGTGGTCTTAATAACTACCTACCCACTCACATTTGAAGTCAAGCCTATATATTAATATAGGCCTACTTTATGAACTGTGAAGTGATCTATTCCTCATACCTGTAGAAATAAGCTTGTACAATCGAATTACAAATGGAATTACACAAATAGGCTGGTTTACCGATAGATTCAAATTTAGGCAGGTTGCTTGCCAACGGGCATAGTTAAGTAGTAATCCTGAAACCGCTTGATTAAAATAGCACAACAATATTCTGGAAACCAGTTTGCATACATTCCATATTACTATGTCGGGCAATCCTCGGACAAGCTTTTGGGTTTACAAGACGAATATTTGTGTATAGAATATGTTTTCACTCAATTGTTTCTTTAGGAATTATAGAACTCAATCTCCCATACATGTACATCATAAAACTTTTAATGAATGCATAATGAATCCCAACTTTTGTACTTGTATGTAATTTTGGAAGAAAGTGTAATTCAAGGATTTCTGTACACAAGCAATATGCCAAACTAGTTTAAATTTTATCCTGCAATTACAGTTGTATGCTTTCTTCAATATTCCCTATGAATACATAAATTTCCCCCAAGTGCCTAAAAGTATTTATCTAGCCTTGCCAACTAATATGGCCGCCACTTTGTTATTCAAAGAAGGAAGAGGGAGGGCGATGGAAGGAGTAATTGATCCTCGGAACACCTGCGGATTAATCCAGCCATCGTTTGAAATCTATTATTAGAGTGAGAATAATGGGGGAACTTCCTCCCACAGGCACATGAGTCAAGTTGAGGAAAGTTTTTATGAAACATGAACGTGACGAGAGTATATTTTTAGGAAGTTTCCCTGGATATTAGTGAATTCAGAAAATATGAGTTGTTGATAGAGGAGGGTAGTTTCATAGGAGGAGGATAGATGGGTGTAAGAAACTTGTTGAATTGATCGAGAATTGTAAATGATTCAAAAAATGTATTGGGTAAAGATGAGGCATATAACTTTTGTAAGAATTGGTCATAGTACATGTTCCTCGTGCAGTTCTCCCATGACTGATGTGATTAAAAACTATGTAAAAATGAAAAAGATCCCGAAACCAATATATGCAGAAACAAGCCATAAATTATGGTTTTCTATTTTACTTGCTTGTATCATATTTGATGTAAAACTGTATCCATCCACTAACCTTTCCATATATGTGTACGTATAATCTGATGGAATTCATGTGTTTTGTCCAGATTACAGTTGTTCTAGTGGAGACAAAAATAATTAATGTATTGATGGACTTTTTAAAAAATATTAATTTTCCCTTTATTTTCACAGAGACTTCAACTCACTTACAAAGAAAAATGTCAGAGAAAATTGCACCCTGGTAAGTAATTACCCAATATTTATAAACTGATCTGATATATTTATTTTTTTTTTAACAAAATTTTTGTACATTGCAGAGTATTTATCAATTGTTCATGAATGCTTGTGGGCTCTGTAAGATACACTGTAAAAGTTTTTGCCATAAAAATAAATGGCGAATAACAAGAATTCTGGCAAAAAATCATTTCTGCCATAGATTTTTAGTTTAAATGGCAAATGGTTTTCGTTAAATGGAGCCCTGGTGTAACAGTACTTACATGACAGTACACCATAGAAGTATTTTTTTCTTTCACAATAGACTGGGTTGACAATAAATCACAGGGCTTGAATTAGCCTTTACACTGTACTTAGCGACTCATTGCAATTATAGGTGTCCTCTTTGGATTCTCCAGTTGTCTGTAAGTGTGGTTCCATGACAAATGCTCCGGCGACAATTGCTCCGGCATAAAACTGACACAGTAAAGCCTAATGTCAAACCTAATCCCAAACCTAACCCTAACCCTAATCCTAATCTTGACATCATTCTGAATTATAAACCCTATCATAACCATAACCCTAACCCTACTCCTAGCCAGAAAAATGAACCAGAGCAATTGTCGCCGGAGCAACTGTCGGGTCACCGTAAGTGTACTTCTTCAAAATTGCCTACTACTATATGATTCCCTGATGAAATTCAATTTTGAGCCCTGAAATTACATATTCCACAAACATGTATATTTTTAAAACTGTCAAAAGAAATAATTTATTTGATTATGTTTTTATGAAATCTGCCCACTGTATGAGGCTTGTCAATGATTTATGCGATTCTTATACCAGTAGGTATTCCTGATGACTCTGCATAATAAAGTTTATGTTTGTCAAAAGCTGATCAATGATCCATAGCAAACTTCACACAGAGTTAATATAAACGTAATCCACAATAAGGTGAGCTTAAAGGACACCAATTGTTTAAAAATACCTTCACAAATCTCGGGGCTCAGACAGGGAAAAGAAAGCTAGTGGAACAAAACATACAAGGACATATTACCAAAAGTTGTGTAGTTACAATTCGCACACGTTATGAATGTTAACAAAGTTTGTGTCCAAAGTTTTTTAATCATCAGCAGTGAATACATACAGCAGCCCAATTTAGATATTTTCTACAGCATTTTGCCTCGCAATTAGTCGCTATTCACGTATAATCCCTGAATACAACCAAAATGGGAAAACAATAACATTAATTTGTTTTTGTTTCTCCACTTCAACAGAAGAAAAACAGTTTACAATGTTAAACTATATATACACTCATACTGTACATGATTTGGCATAGTGTCAAAAGAAAACCATTTCCTTTTCTATTTTTAACAAAAACAATTATATTTAGGATTGATTAAAATCACTTTTTTAATTAAATTTGGCCATGATTTTATGCAGGTTTAAAATAAGGCTGCGTTTTTAATAGCATGTTCTTTGCAATAATCGTAGGGTGCTTTTGTCAGGCATGGATATAAAGTGAACAATACGTTGCATTGCATCCCTCATACATAATTGGCATATGAGTATACCACAGTATAAAATAGAACAGCCTCATTTCAACTAAATTTCTTTATAAATTCGGTAGCAATTAATTATCAATTTCAAACGTTTCCCAACACTTTCCATATGAATCAGAGCAAAAAGATCTGTGTATCCTGCTTGACCTTTCGCTAATTTACTTTGACATTGGCTGCCCATTAATCCACAGATCAAATTATAATGATTCCTTCCTCTGGCTAGAAGACGTTTAATCACTCCACGTCAAAAATCTACACCCACCTCCCAAGTTTCAAGTGACCCCGAGACGAGACACGACATCACACCAAACTTACGGCCAGCGCGGTAGGGACCTGATTTGATCTTCCGGACTTTGCTGCAATTCCTTTAATGAATGTTTCCCTTCTGGTACTGAACCCAAGGATTCAATCTGAATGGCATGTATTGTTTACACCTGTTGGAAATAGTTTAATTGTATTTTTAATAGGTCCCAGTGTTATACATAGCCCTTTATTTGTCTATGTGGGGAACAATGGAGATATTTTTAAAATCATTTTTATATTATTAGGTCTTTGCAAGATATGTAATTCCTTAGTACCAAAACTGCCTGAAACAGTCCCAAGCTGATTTCCTAAGGGATTCCTAGCCCCCCAGATTGCTCCTTGTCTTTATCTAGTCCACCATAGGTGTAAAGAGACAATGGGATCCATATTGCATCTTTTGTCTTTCCGTAGCGGGGGAGGCTACCTGTAGGTCATAAGATGTGGTCAAATGTCATTTAATTGTGTTCTTTTTAAGTTTACCAGCAAGACTATCTAGGAATACATGTAACTTTGCAACTATTCTTGTGGTAACGAAACTTGGGTGATATTCACAAATGGCGCAAGTTGGCTAGACACAAATTATCGCTCATTGCCTTGTTTGCATCCAACATCCATCAAATTGCGCCAATAATTGTTGTGCCTGTTCACCACAATGTCTGCTGTTGAATTATGCAATAAGAACAAAGTTTCTTTTTCATTTTGTTTGGAAACTAGTTAAAAATATTACACTGAATGTTCTGTCTGGTCAGTTTTATATATAGAGATAAATTTAGGGGGTTTTGGGGAGCTAAATGGTTAACCAATAAAACCAATCAGCCAACAAACTTCAATTCTCAAAACATTAACATACTAATCAATATCATTTTGTACCTTAGTAATGTCTATGAACATATCTGGAGCATATGTAGGAGTGTATGTCTGTGAGCCACGAGGAATTTAATAAAAAGAGGTGGGGGCTGGTTAGAGAAAACATGACTTGTGCATTTTATATTTTTGTGCATTTTACATTTTTTTGTAATCCGAATGGCATATTGTAGGCCTTTTTTTATGCTGTTTTGAATATTTTGATATCAAGAAGGCCTTTAGAATTTGCTTGAAAAAAAAAAGTTTTTAATCCCTCCATATAGATCAGGAATGATATTCAGAAGATTGCACTGTGAATCTATTCGAAAGTTCAGCCCCAGACTCATGAACCAGTAGCTTGTGGTTGAACAAAGTTTATCAACTTCTCATTCTTTTGTGTCAATTACACTGTGATTCCATACACAGTCATGTTTGGAAGCAGACAAACTGAATGTTTAGCTGCGCAGACATCAACAGAGGCTGTTCAGGATATGACAAATCTCGATCTCATCTGAGCCTGAGGTTTGAACTCTACTTTCTGTACACATATTCATGATGGCTTTGAAGTATGCCCAAAGTTCATAGAAGCCATGCACATGTGGAAGTTTGTGATCAGGGTTGTGTTGCATAAAGCTGTTTGTAGATCTGGGCAGGACTCCACGAATGACTGGTGCCAGTTCTTGTGCTGAATTATCGAGAATCCTACACATATTACACTTGTTAACTTGCTCCAGTCTTTCAGTCGTGCATAACTTTAAGAATGATTTGGTGAAACACTTCCTACATAGGTTGTGTTTTCTAAAGCTGTTCATAGATATGGGCATGACTCTACAAACAACTTGTGGCCCTTTCTTGCACTGAATCACAGGTGAGGAATGGTTACCAGTCATTTGAGTTGTGTGTATCCGATCTGTGAACAGCTCCATGAAACAAAATCGACAGTAGGTCATGAAATTTGTGATTGGAGGCACGAATTTCGTGATCTGTGACGCAGAGTTTGTGATGCGGGATGCAAATTTCATGTACACAAAGTTGGCAACCAGAGATACAAAATTTGTGTTGCGAGTCACGAAAATTGGATCCTTGTCTGTGGATGCAAAATTTTAGTCCTTTAGTTGCGAACATTGCATCCTGCATGGTCATGAACTTGGCGTCCCTTCTCACAAACTTTGCTTTCCAGGTCACAAACTTCACATTTTAAATCCCAATGCTTATACATGTATGTACATGTAGGGGTCATTGATTGCAGGAATTGGTCACCAATTGTGTGGAGAGTAGTGTATATTTCTATGAAAAGCTTTACGAAACGAGCATGTGAATTGTCATCTATAAAGTTGGTATAGATAGATCTATGCATGACTACGAATGAATGATGACCCTTTCTTGCACTCAATGATCACCCCTGGTGCCGACTCGCACTGAATAAAGGGTCACCAATCGATTGTAGGGTTGTGCATCACCCCTCGAACAGCTTTACGTAACGAGCACCTGCTTGCAAAATTAAAAACACTTGGCCTATTGTTGAGCATACTTCAATGCTACCATACACACATACTGCAATAGTCTGCTATCTGTGTGCACTAAAGCCCGTTTCCTTATCCAGGCAGCATATTTTGTAATTCTACACTCCAGAGTGGGCTGCTGAGATTGTAAGCTTCTCAATGGCCTTGGTTTGTCACCTTTCAGGAGAGAAAATGCTGTATCATTTTTTCATGATGAGGAAAAATACTAGGTGAATTTCATATACACCTCGTATACCAGTGTTGCTTGGCCTATTGTTGCGTATACTTCAGCGCTCCCATACTTAGGTGTAGTCTGCTATCTGTACACACTAAAGCCCGTTTCCTTAATATTCAGGCAGCATATTTTGTAATTTGATACTCCAGAGTGGGCTGCTGAGATTGTAAGCTTATCAATGGCCTTGGTTTGTCACCTTTAAGGAGAGAAAATGCTGTATAATTTTTTCATGATGGGTGAAAAATAAGAGGGGAATATTCACCGCAATACACTTAGGCCCCTATTTGCAGGTTGTACACATACTCTACATTGCACTGCTTGTGAGGGGTGATGAAAGAGTATGTCATCATATAATTTGAAATTTGCAGACATCTAAAAATTGATGGTATGTCAAATGAGGCATAGAATTTTAAATACATAAAAGTATATTTTCCATTTGCTCATGGGTTTTTTAACTTGCTCCCTTCTCTAATACATTGTGTGTCACATACACAAAGTGAATGGGGAGTTGTCCACTACCAGTACACGTCACAGTTTCTGCTAAAATTGCCGACTGCATAGATCTCCATCAGCGACAGACTTCTTTGATATCACTGAGCGTTTGAAAAGTCATAACAAGAAAAAAGATGTCCCGATTTTGCTCTAATTTTTAGCTTGTTCTTCTTATTTTTCTACATTCCCAAATACAACACAACGATAAATCCGGACTGTTGGTTCACCTATTAAAGTTCACTGAGCAGTTTTTGACCTCACAATCCAAACATTTACACAGTGTTTGTCGGCCATACAAATTAATTTTATTATATTTCCATTAGTTTTAAATCAAAACCGATTGTTTCACTAAAAGACTGAATATTGTTAAAATAATATTTAGGAATATATTAGATTAAGAATGGAGCAATTTATTGACAAGATATATCTAGGTGAACAAAAGCACAATTGAAAATTGCAAATCTATATTCTATTGCACACATGCAAATAATGAAAAAAATGCTGTTATTTCTACTCCTATACATGTACACTCTGCTGTTTTTATGTTTGAGAATGTAGCCTGACCACGGCCCCGTAACATAAAGGGTTGCGATTGATTGCTAATCTAATAGCGATCGCAAGTCTGTGGCAAATCATGTACTAAAGTTTGCAATTGATCGCAAAATCAAATAGCGATTAATCGCAAAGCTTTATGTTACGGGGCTCTGATCCAATTAAGTCAAATGAGCTCATAGGAATGAAGGCTGAGGCACACACTCCAATTAAAGAAGCAATTAATTGCTTTGTGCCATTTAATTACATTTCACAGGTACAGTACAATATAATGTGCATCGAGGCTGACAGGTTATGTACAAATTAGATTTGCAATGTAACACTGTATGACCCAGAAACTGCTTATATTACCAAAATGTAGGAACGTTAATGCCACAGCCTAGTATATATACAAGAACAAGAAAAGTGTAGACTTCAATTTTTATTTTTTTTTTGGTAATTAATGTAGACCCTCATGCAGGTTTGGCGCGTACTCTTTCAAAACTGACATGAACTTGATCCAAGCTTGCCATTTTGACATTTAATGTCAGATCAAATGTAGGCCTCTGAGTAAAAAACAAAAATTGCTACTACCTACATGTAAACAATTTCCTTGACATTTGGTTTAAAATTGAGCCCCCATCACTGAGAATGTACTGTACACGAATTGTAGCGATCATGGACCTATAACATAAAAGATATTATGATTAATTGAAAATAAATCATATCTCTATGGTGCGCAGGGAATAATTTTCCTGGTATTACATTGCAATTTGCTATCCATTTTGACATGATTGCTACACAAAAGATGTTTTGTTTAGCAACTTTATCACATAGATATGTACAGTAAAGTGTTTGAAATGTTTCCTCAATTTCTTAAAGCCCAAGTACAGTTTTGGTAAAAGTTAATATTTTTATCATCAGATTTTGTCTTCAAATTTATATGAAATGAAATATAGTGTGTGACGTCATAAACATATTGCACAAAAGATTGTGCGAAAAATGAACGAGTTTTGGAAAAGCTATTTATAACCTAAAATGTGCAAACTTTTTAGCGTGGTGCTTCACCACGCTAATTCAATATTTTCTTTCTTGATGAAGGACAACTTCCCATGCTCAGAATTGGATGAAAATTTCAGAATTTAATTGTTTTGTATATCTCTATATCATTCTATTGTCAAATCTCGGAAATAACTTTGTATACGCTCGATAACGAGCAAAATAATGCTATAACCAAGAGAGGGCGCTAAATATGATTTAACGGTCAAATTCAAATTTTCACAAGAATCAGTTCGTAAATAGAATATGCTATGGTCTCAAAATGTGTATAAGAATTACATGTCATGATAAACATCCCCAAATTTCACATTTCTTCATCTTTACCAAAACTATACTTGGGCTTTAATGTGGTAATCAAATGTGAAATCTAAAATGATTCCCTGGTGCATGTTTTTTCAGAGACTGACAACTGATATTTTATAATATAAATTTAATTGCATCATTTGTTTATGTTACAGGCCCCTTATATCTTAAAGAAGAGTGTGAATCAATGCATCATATTTTGTCCTTGTTGGTGCAGATCTACAATGTACATTCCCGATTATATAGCCAATTTTGTGTGTTAGTTGAGTAGGCCTACATAGCATGTGCTGCAGTGTCAAGTCAATAGGTCATTATCAGGGTTAAAGGAGTACCAGACAAGATAACATCCCTTGGGGAAGGAATGCCAAGAAAAGTTAAAGGAACAAACCCCCTGAGTTTCAAGTTCAAACACAAATTATCACATATTTTTTATAAATTGTAAAGTGCTATGGCACTCTTTGTTTATATTGCTATAGAAATAATCTATTTTTACATTGGCTTATCGTACTGAAGGATTAACAATGTGCAAGCCCTTCCTTTTAAAGACGGTTACTGTAGAAATCCAAATGGCAATCATTTCCCAATTTTTGTCATCTAATTTAATAAAATGAATGAATGTTGACATAGATGGAACATCCCTTTTTCACTGTCCTCTTCTTGAGGGATTTATGTACAGTGGCAGTGCATTCTAGAAATCTGTGAAAATCATTTTACTTTTTTCCATTCGGAGGAAAGACAGAAAATTTGATAAAAGACTTCAAATCAGGGTAAAATGAAAATAGTTTTACATTTTACGTGCCCATAAATCATATGATCTGATTCCTTCTTTACCTCGATCTTATAGAGGTTCTGATAGATGTTTGTCCCACATCAATCTGCATTTATCATGCTCTTTATCAGAATATTTAGAATATAAACTTTGTGATTAAAGTCCTGAAAAATAAGAATATTCTTGAAATGCTCAGAACACTGATCTATACTGTACCACTGATGCCAGGTAGAATTTGTCCATACCAAGAACTCGTAAATAATTGGATACTTTACTTTATTATGGACTGTAAATACTTGTGCTGGAATATACGTACACCTGGCAAAGACAAGCCTTAACCCTAATCAACCCAGGGGGGCGGATTCCGCCCCCCCATCAGATCTCGGCCGTAGAACGTGCGATCGCGACGAAAATTGGCACGTATGATGCTTGCGGCGTTCTCTACCAGAATGTATGGGTACTTCTTCAAAAAAATTGTTGAAATAATTGAATATGCTAATTTATGCATAAAATAAGTTTTGGGCTCTTAATCACTGATTAAATCTCCAATTGAGCTGATTTCTTTTTGAAAATATTCCTTTTAGCATTCTGTACAAATTTGTTTAAAAAAAATTCATTATCGAAATTAATTTCTTATACTCTCATTGTTTTACGAATTTCTTATGTATTTCTTTGTTTTTTTACTGATATTTGTTACAAAAATTATTTGAGGCAAAATGCTGCAAAAATGTATTAAATTTGAGCCATTAAAAGTAAAGATATTCATGTTTTTATGATATTTTAGTGAAAACACGATTTGCATTGACTTTGTACACAAAAATCACGTTTTTGAGCAATTTTGGGGTTGACGAAATTTTGTCAAATGGGCGTGGCATGAAAACGGTACACGCGGGCGCAGCGAATTTGGTCTCAAAAGTTGCGGGATACTTGAAAGAAAAAAGTCATGATGCGTTGCGAAAAAATTTTGGCGCGTGTGGGAGATATTTGAAAAAATGTTGAGGAGGGGCGGAATCCCCCCCCCCCCCCCCCCCCCCCCCGGCCGGATTAGGGTTAAAGGCCTACATTGACTTGTGGTGATCTATGCTATCCTTACCATCACCCTTGTGAGTGACAGAGCTCCCAAATGTTGCCCATATATTTTATAATAAGATTTCTTTATATTTTAGTGAGGCAATTTGGGAACGCCCCTAAAAATTCTCCTCATATGCAAAGTACTGTCATATACAGTACTCTGCATATGAAGAGAATTTTTAGGGGGCATTTTTGGAAATCCCGTGGAGGGGAACTTATTTGATTCACAAAAGATAAAGATGTAGTTACACCTGACCTGAACATACTTTGAATCATTCCTCATTATGTTTTATGTTAATTGGGAAATGTTTGCAACTTGGCATTATTAAGAGAGTTTGACTTGGTGAACAATGATGGTGGAATATAATAACTGCTCAATGGAATATCAAGTGAATGTTTCCACAATTCTATCAATAGAAACAACAGGCTCAATATGGTAGAATGATTCAAGGTATGTTCAGGTCAGGTGGAAGTAGGTCCTAATATCTATTGTAAATAAAATAAGTTCCCCTTCAAGGGATTTCCACAAATGCCCCCAAAAATTCTGTTCATATGCAGAGTACTGTTATATACAGTACTCTGTTATATACAGTACTCTGCATATGAAGAGAATTTTGAGGGGCGTTCCCAAATCGCCTCACTAAAATATAAAGAAAAATTATTATAAAATATATGTAACATATTTGGCAGCTCTCTCACTCACAAATGTGATGGCAAGGGTAGCATAGATCACCTCAAGTCAACATACATTGTCATAATAGTGGACCTTTAAAACTTTTAATAGTAATGGTGTTATGTTCAGTAGTCAAGTTCAGATGGGTGAGGTCGTCTCTGCCATGTTTTATCTTCCATGCCCATTAGATTTACTTTTTCATGCTCTTGCTAATATATATTGGATTGAGTATGGACACAGTAAATGTAATTTATTTTGAACACTCACACAGCAAGGCTCAGTGTAAAGAATTGATCATGTCACATATTGGGTGTGGTTTAACAAGAGCAATATACTTCAGGAAATAGAGTGTAACTTTATACAGCAATTAAAGTAATTTATTTCCACGTCATAGCCTGCCCTTTAATTTTATTAGTTGATTGTGTAATTGATATTGTAAATTTTCCAGTTGGGGAGGTGAATTAGATACATAATTTTTATAATTAAGATTTATGCCTCTATTGAAATACTGTAATGGCTATAAATATTTTAGAGAACATACTGAATTTCAGACATTTTTACAAATTAGTGGGTTATTATTTTCATGCTTTTTAAAAGCTCATTGTACACAAGTCTATGGGCACAATATTGATTGCAATTTTAGTGGATTCACATTGTCAAATGGTCGAAAATACAACTCAGAACATTTCAGCTTAAATACAGTAATTCCAAAATACTTTTATGCTCATGTAATAGCTGCTTTGTTGATTTGCTTGTAGTGTTGAGTCTAAATACAGTGTAGTGCTCATGCATAATGTTATTACTTCAAGAAAAGTACTTCCATGAATAGACTGCTTTTTATGCATAATATGTATGCAGAACTTTGAATATAAACATAGATTTGATTGACACCTGAATGAGAAGCTAAACTAAAAAAAGAACAAAAAATGGATCTCTTGCACATTGCATACGCTAAACCTCATCTGCCAGTTCCTTCAAGTCTCTTCGAAAAACCCATTTGTTTTCATCTTGATTATAAATCATATATTGTAATTGTATTATTATGTAGATTGTTTCATTGTTATTGCTATTGTTCATTGTAATGTATTTAATATTTGATGTACAGCGTCATGAGCGTCATTGCTGACGGACCTGTGCGCTTCAAAAAGAAACCACCATTATTATTATTATCATACAATTGGTACAATAAACCCACAATGTGACATTTAATCAAGCACATTTCTGCTCAAATGTAAGCCACTTGTTGGATTTCACCTGTGAACAAAATAAACCATCTCTCGATAAACAGACTGTCAGAGAAAGTCAAAATAGCCAACTATGCCCACCATAGACAGGTCTCCTCTAGCAATTGATGGTCTCTATAGACCGATATCGTAGATGATATGGTATGTTTTCTTTTTATCTTAAAGTCACCAGTGAATTGGTTCTATCCTTTAAACATTNATGGACAGGTGGTCGCTAAAGCAGGTTTGACTGTACATGTATGACAACCAAACTTTGTTGGACCTTGTAAATGTAGAATTTCTACAACAAAGCAGGCCTTTTGTACATACATGTATAGGGAAATTCAATCATTTTTTAGCATATTAGAAATGAGAGGTTTAGATTTTTGATATCCAGATCTTGCCCCATGTGCATATTTTGAAAACCTCCACCAGAATTCTATTAGAATTATAACATCACCAGATAATTGAAATTTCTAACATTTGTGTGAATCTTTGACTTAAATGAAGGGAATAATTTACCTGGTATCGCATCGCAATTTCCTATGCACTTTAGCACGATTGCTACACCAAAGATGTTTTGTTTAGCAACTTTTTCACCTAGAACTGCACAGTAAAAAGTTAGAAATGTTTCCTCAATGTCTAAAACTGCTAATCAAATGTGAAAACTAAAATTATTCCCTGAAATGAGAAATGAACAATATCAACAATATCTGGCACTCATTTTCTAAAGAAACCCAGAAATTGTTGGCTACTGCCAGTGGTAAAAAATGGTAAACTTTTGTTTTAATGAAAAAAAAATGGGTATTAACAGAACAGAAAATGAAACATAAACCCCTTTAATACAGCTATGCACTACTCGATAACAATAACTTAAATACCACTTCACACAGATCTTCAGTTACTTTATCAAGAACACTATTATTTGTACTTATTCATGGAATCGTATTGATCATAGAATGCATGAAGGATGAATCATTCATTAATGATATCATCATCAATAACACCTCAAGGATATATACACAGCTTTGAGTAAACATTTGAAGGGTCATGCAATAAACTGACAACCTGATAAAGTGTTGACCCATGAGTATTCTATTTATTCTGTTTATGATGTTTACATGTGAATGCACTTGAAAATTGGTTCCTGATCAAATGGAAGATTATTTTTAGAAAGTGAATTTCTTCATTTTATTGATGTACAGTGGAAAATCAGTATGAAGATATCTGATATAACAAAATATCTGCTATAAAGAGGTACATGATCTGGTCCCAGCTCTTTATTACTTTTTTTTTTTTATAACTCTGCTATAAGGAGATTACTGCTATAAAAAGACATTTTTGATGGTCCCAAGCATCTCATTATACTGAGTTTCCACTGTAGTTGAAATAAACTTTTGCAATGAATGAATTTGGTTTGAAATCATATTCAGGTACTAAAATTTAAGTAGAGTGAGAGCATGCTCTCCTAAAGCTCCCCTGAAATGATTTTGGGGAGTGACAAAAGAGCTCCTTGTAACCCCAACTCTACAACATGAAGACCCCATTAATAGCTCAACTAGAATTTTCCTTCTAGGAGATCTATACAGTTGTAGCTCCCCTGCGAATTCTCAAGTTCAGTCACTGCATATTGTTTCATTGAAGTAATNAAGTTCAGTCACTGCATATTGTTTCATTGAAGTAATTTTTTAAATTCTGAGTTGAAACATCCTGATTTCTTGCTACACATCAGCTTCCTCTTTTTCCTTAACACATATATGTACACTGTATGTAGATTGTTATAGGTCCCAAGGATATTTCATGTATAATGAGCCAGTTTGTTTGTATCTCATTCCTGATATTTGTTTTATCTTATTAAATATCCTTGACATTGTTTTAATTTGTTTTACTGTTTACTTTGACCAGTGATGTCACTATAACTTCTCAACTTCAATACACCTAGTGCGGATATGATATTTTTGGATATTAATAATTTGTGTATTAATTACATTGTTTTCTATTTTTTTTTAAATATTTTAAAATTCCATTCTAGTCCCTAAAGGTTAATGTCATGGGTTTTCCTCCCCTTCTTTTTTATTCTTTGAATATCAGATTAGTACTTTCTCATATTCCTATGACGGTTTTGTTAGGTTGAGAAGCGAGAATGGGATTATACCTACCTATCTTGGTAATATACTAGCATCCTACCCTGCTGAAATCTGCGTCTCAAAGTATGGTGAACTTTATAAACTTGTCTTCCTGATTCTTTCACATCTCCAGATATATTGAGCATCAGGGCACTATTAAAAAACAAGTTTTCTTTGAATTTCCTCATTAATCTCATGACATGCATTTGTGGTTGAGGTAGCGGAGCGAGAGCTGGGCATACCCGCCTTACTTGACCCAGAAGACATGGTGTCAATGGCCTCACCAGATAAACTGAGCATCCTCACTTATCTATCACAGTACTACAACTTCTTCAAGGACAAGAAATCAGGTATGTTATTCATTGAGCTGATTTTGTTATAAAACTGCATGACTTGTAACATTAAAAGTGTTTAATTTCAGGAATTTGCAGCTCTGATGGATAGTGGGTTGGCCTGACAACGATTCAAGCCCCATTTTGTGTTTCATGAAGCTGTTTGTAGATTTATTTAAGACTTTACGATGAGCTGGTGATCCTTTCTTGCACTGAAAAATAATTTCTGATGCAGAACCGTACCTGAGAAAGAATCACCAGTCATTCATAGAGTCATGCCTAGATCTGCAAACAGCTTAATAAAACCCAACGCTGGAGATTGTCAGCAATTCTGTGATGACAAGAAGAGAGCTCATGGTGCAATTACATTACTAGACTACGTGTAGCTACACCCAGTTCTTAAACTAAATTGTCTTTGAAAGTTAACATTTCAATTAATCCTGGACATCTTACTTAAGTTTATACAAGATCAACTGGAATCAGCTATCAGACACAAGACTTCAAACAGAATAAGCAAAGATTTGTTTCAAACAAATAATTGATACACTTTGAGAACTTCTATATTATATTTAGTAACAAAAATAATTTCATTGTTAACGTTTTTATTTTAAACTTTACCCCAAAAAAGTTCCATTATTTTGCAGATTTAAGAAACTAGCCTCATTTGCATTTATTACAAACAATAGTAGTTTATTTTAGGTTACTGGGGTAAAAATTACATTGTAACCCATAGATATACCTGTAGGAAATTTGACAACATGGAATCACCCAAGTCAGTTATAATTCATAGAATTTATTGTGGTACAAAATAAAATCTTAGGATCATTATGTTACTGAACATTCTTTATGAAATATTCTGACTGATCGATTTGTATTGAGGATTCTGTTGTATATAGCAGAATTTTGATTTCCTACAATGTGCCTACTCCTTTTGCTGGATGTCAGCTTTTCATGGTTTGCTTTGCTGCCCTCTGTTGGCGAGTCTCTACCAGTTGTATTGATTCTGCTGTAATTTATGAACCTTTCAGTGCCGTATTACTATTTGCTTCAAAATACCAAATCATTATGCTCTTAATTTTATTTAAAGTCTAAATTACAAAGCTACTGACAGATATACTTATAGAACGAGAGAGCGTTTGCAAGTTATCAAAGTCAGGCCCCTGAAATCCAGTTCCTAATAGACCAATTACTTTTGTCCATGTCAAGCTCTCTTCCTGGCTTAATTTCTGCTGCACAAGTTCTTAAAAACTAAATGACATCCTTTGAGAATTGGGGTTCTCCTGCTTTATTGAGGAGTTGAAAGATCTCCAAAATTGATTGCCGTAAACCTTTTCATGTATTAGGGGGTGAATAAGTGATTTGTATGGCCCCAGTGTATTTATGGCCAGGAGACCGCCCACATCCATTTCTTAGATTTGTTCTGACAGATTAATTTGTGCTTCCTTCCTTACCAAGTTCAGGAATGATGGAGAATATCAACCTAGGAATTTATGTCACTGGACTTTAAGGCCCCTAAAAATTGTTTTGATGCCCTCCAATTTTGAAAAGAAGAAAGACATCGGTTTGTTTGAAAAAGTTTTCCTTTTTTAATCAATTTTTTCTAATATTTAGAACACAATCTACACAATTTATGAGGAAAATAGACTGTGAAGGGGAGGAAAAGCTAAAGTAAAGAGCATCTGAAAATATCATTTCAGTTCATATTTCACATGTTTATTTGTAATCATACTGTGATCTTTCAATTTAGATGAAAAGCAAAACAGAAAAAAGTTCAGGTCTGCCATTTTTAGAGGGGTGGTCAATGAAGGGCATCCAAACAATTCTTTTTCCTAATGCAAAATATGAAAGCAGGGCTCAACTTTAGAGGAGGCCCGACTGTCCATGACCACCTGTATTTTATCATTATTAATTTTTTTCTTGCCACAAGACTTCTTACATGTAACTTCTTGTGTCATCCTTTTTTGTGTCCTAGAACAGTTGATTGACTTTCATTGACTACTTAAGAATAAAGACATTTTTTAAAACAAAACTTAAGTTAAAATGAAAGTGAAATTTATCCACATTGTGCTGCACTCAGCCCAGGTGAGGTGAATGGGTACCGGTAGGAAGAAATTAATTAAATGCAGTGAGCGCCGAATGGTAGCCATGCTATAGCCGGGTAATAATGCACAGAGCGCTTAGAAACACTTTGTATTAAGCGCTATATAAATGTTGTGTATTCTTATTATTATAAATTAGATGGGAAGAATTCTAGGGTAAATCCAAAATATTAATGTACCTGTATTTCCAGCATTTTATAGTTCAGTCCACCTGTCAATAGGTAAGCATTCATAGGAAGTCGCCCTCTCCGGGGTGTTACCTGTAGGAAATGAGTAATAAGCACCAGCCCGGTCTACTCGATAGTGCAACAAACAGCGGATCACAGTCTACTGATTCATGTGGGTAAACATTGTATGCACCCTGGTAGAAAGGAAGCAGCTCACCTGGATGTCTTTTATCAACTGAAGTTGTTTTTAGAATTAAGGCAAATAATTATAAGATGCCCGTCAATGCCATTGTTTTTTAATTGAAAAAGAAATTGGTCGGTTGGAAAGTAATGTTTTTTTTTCTTCAATCACCATTCATACAATTAGTGACAGAGGAAAATTAGGCTTAAGATGGGCAGAAAAGCCAAAGAGCATCTGAAAATATCTTACCAGGTTATGTTTCACCTGTTTACTTGATATTTCACTGTGATTTTCCATTTGTGGTGAAATGAAATTAAAAAAAAATACAGAAATGTTCAGGTTGGTCGGTTGACAGAATTCAAACAATTTGTTCCTAATTAATAAGGGGTCCCAGAAGTCCCATAAGGAATGTGTATAAATCTCCTATGGGTTTGCGAAAATTTACAAGGCTTTTCCTTGTTTTTCATCCTACAGTAGTACTCTAATATCTATTTTTTTTGTAAATAGTAATTTGCAAAACTTGATACAAATAAAGGCATCATTTTTATTGACTTTTGATTTAACAAAAATCATTGGTCTGCCCTCCACCGACTCACCCTCTGAAAATGGCCCGACCTGAGCTTTTTTCTTTTTTGCTCTTCACTAAAATTGAAAAAAAAACTGTAAAATTATTGATAAACATGTACATGTACATGAAACCTGAACAGTCATTCTCAGATGTTCTTTGGCTTTTTGCTCCTTTCTAAAGTCTTATTTTCTTCAGGTAGTAGTTGATGGCTCCTTAATTTATAATGGTTGGTTTTATGGCTAGATCTTAGAATTTAAACATCAAAGCTTATGTGAAAGTTTACAATATACACTGGCAATAGAGGGAGCTCTTGCATTTGCTCACAAATGAACTGTTCAGACAGGTGTAGACTTCTGAACTACTGGATTGTTCAAAGGAAGTAGATGTATTTTCCCCCATTTTTCAGCAACAGCAGAGCAAAAAACAGTATGATGAAATCTGACCATGTTTGTTCTTATTTTTTGTAGGGGGGGGGGGGGGGATTTGGGGCGGGTGAGGTAGGTTCTCCTTTTACGGTGATACAACACATGAAAGAATAACTTTAAAGCCCGGTTATGTGTCCATGTACATTTTCCCCTGTACATGTATGTACTTCATTTGAGAGTTTGTCGTACTTTCAACTAAAAAGCATCATTATCTTTGGGCTATTATTTTACATCATCCCTTTTAGTAGTCATTGATGGTCTATAGAAGTAGCTGACAACCCTTTCACATTTCATTCTAAAATCAGTTTGAGGTGGTTAAGCTTTTGATTTTATTTTGTGTAAATGCTCCCAAGATTTTCTGCCCCCAGAGGAAGCACCTGCCAAGCAAGTGTGTCTCCTAGACTTATATCGGTGAAAGTAAATGTCATGGAATTGATACATGATTCAAGCGTTAAGGGGTGTTGCAAGAAAACTGCCAACCAATGTGATTTGAATGGTGCTCTCTGTTATATAAGAAAATGCTTAAAATTATTCAGCTGTCATTTCATTGATCAGTGCCATTCCACTGAAATTTGTAGTTGGTCGCTTTCTTGTATCACTGCTTTTGGTCTGTGAAGGATTAAGATTATTTTGTAAGCTATATTGTCAAAGTTTCTCATAGGTGTGTACCTGTAATGTAGAATTCACTGTGAGCAGGATGAACAAAGTATAGCTTCATGATCATATAAGAAATTAGCTTCCCTGTTCATTAACTGAACAGGTGCAACACCACAGAATAAAAGTGAAGGAAATTTCTTTCGTTTGTGTGCATCTAGCCATGTTTTGTGAATGCTTCAATTGATATCCGAATCCAATGTCCCTTCTGCTCACAGTGATTGTGTGAAAGTTTGCCTAAAATTTTACATCTACCTATTGAGTACAGCGCTATTTTTGTGACAGATTGGAGCTTTTGAAAGTTTAGTCTGTACCTTGTCTACCACAAAATTTTGCATCTACCTCAATTGCAAGAGCTATTTTTGTTTAAGTTTGGAGCTCTTAAAAGTTTAGTCTACCTCGTCCGACCAGACCAAACCATCCTGTTCTGTTGGCAAGTCCGTTATCACTCACTCGGAAGAGGGTGTTGTATCCTAGATGGGACAACATCCTGTTCTAGGGACGCTTCGTTTGATTGCCCAATCTCCATGACGATGTCAGAGCCATGCCATTAGGGCTCACCAGGAGTCTCTGTTGCCTGGAGAATAAAAATTGGTCGAGAAGAGTCGATAATTTTATTTTATTTATTTAGTTTTTTTAATTTAAATACATTTCAGCAGGGTGACTCCATCAGTAATTGAAATAATGGAGGCCTTAAAAGCATTACAACTTTCACAATTTTGAAATCTTCAATTGAACAAAGCATATGAAGCAATGAAAGTACATGCAATAGTTATCTAAGAAAGCAGTCAAGCAATTTTGTCATACTTCCCTCTGTCCATATCTATGATTTTTAATTCAAATTATTCTGATTTTTTGTGTAAAGCACAGGGCAACGCTATTTTAGCCTGATGTGTTCTATCGTCGTAGTTTTGCTTGTAAATATCATGATGAAATTCTAAGTTAGATTAGATATTTAGATCTGGGCCATAATTGCAAGTCTGATATTGTTTACACTCGGCTGTATCCTGCAGTTTTTCATCAAAAAAAGAACAAAAAATAAGGAATAAAATTCAAGGAGATTGGTGAAATAGGAAACTGCTGGTGTCTTCAGGAAGAGTGGAGAATGGTCAAGTTAAATCTATTGAAATGCCCATGATACAGGTGGATCAGAAAAATTAGTGTAAAAAATGTTAAGAAGTTTTGAAGAATTTGTCATAGAATCTAAACTACCAGGATGACGACATACATTCACCCATTACTGTTTCTGAGATGGTAAGATGTGTCACGTAAGAAATTCCAGATTGAACGTGATATTTTGTTCAAAGTTATGTGGCTGTTGGGTTAAATCAAAGAAGACATCTATGTCTATATTTAAACATGAATCATGTGTCGTACCCACTCTTGAAGTTCCTCTAGTAGGGTCCATCCTCTAGCAATGTCACTTTGGGTGGGTACGTCACTTTGGGTGGGTACGTCACTACGTCACTTTGGGTGGGGTAGTATAGTTATTTAAAATAATATTTTTTATACATCATTTCAGTAGACTGTGGGCAAAATTCATGCAAGTGAAATGAATGAGGTATTTGGAGTAAACAAAATACTGAGGTGCTGGTATGACAGCTTAAAAATGTGAATACCCCTTCAGCTTTTCAATCATGATGAAATGTTCTGCAATTAATTAGAGCATCCATATTATGTGAAGAATATAACTTTTATCTTTGATGAGAAAAGATTCAATCTTGGTTGGTTGGTTGGTTTGGTAGAACGATGATGCTCTTCAATCTTAGGATATTATTTGCGCCAGTCATTTGGGTATTTAGACTCAGGCTTTGATTGCCCGAAAGCATCATTGCAGTGAATAGTTATTATGAGAAACAAATTATTAAAGCGAATATCGAGTACTTGCAAAGAACTTCAATTTGGAAAAATGAATAATTAAAATAATCTTATGTTACAAACAAAGCACAACGTGACTTGTGTAGACAAGGGAAAACTAATATGATAACCTCAAACCGGTT
>BQKZ01001553.1:14496-29650 GCA_036244855.1 Temnopleurus reevesii
TATCTCCTTATGCTGTTTTTTCTTGTACAATAAAATATTCCATTAAATCGGTAAATATTATACCTACTGAAATAAGTAAATATACTTTTTGGGTTTCAATCCCCTTTAAGTTTATGCACTGCTTTAAGAAAGACTGAATGTATGTTAACGAGTGTATTAAATACGATTATCAATTATTCAGCACAGGAACTGACACCAGTCATGCATATAGTTGTCTTAAAGTCTTTCATAACTTGGTGAAACACTGTCTTGGATGGTGTTTTACCAAGATAAGAATGACTGTATGATATACTTTAAGTATGACTTCTATCCATTGGATTGTGTGTAAAGATCGACAATATACAGTTGCACATGTATTCAGCTTCATTTCTTCATTATTATTCTGATAAAACATTAGGAACTCTTGGAGCAGAACAAGCACTACTCCCATCACCAACAGGAGTTGATGTCGCAAGCCTCATACGCATCGGTAGACACCGAATCTCCATCTCAATCGCCCAAACAACACAATCAGCACCAACAGCATGACCAGACGCAGAATGGACAGGATTCACCAGTTCCCATGCCAAGGAGGAAGACCCTGGAACAGGCGGGGCGATCGCCCACCCTACCGGCTAGGAAGGCGCCTCCACCTCCCAAGCAGGCTGCTGCTCCGGCGGAGGAGCTGGTTAGCAGCGTAGGGAGCATTCAGGAGCAGATCAGGAAGGCGGGGTATCTCTATAAGACTGGAAGCAATAGAAGAGGTAACGGGATTGATGGTAATGATGATGATGGTGAGGATGGTAATGATAGTGATGAGGATGAGGATGATGATGATGATGATGATGATGATGATGATGATGATGATTATGGTGATGATAATCATTATGATGTTGATGATTATTATGACAACAATAATGATGATAATGAGGAATGACAAAGCAGGTGGCGGTGGTGATGGTGGTGGTTGTAGTGATGGTGGAGGTGGGAATGATGATGGTGATGGTAATGATGATGGTGATGATGATCATTACATGTATGATGTTGATGATAATTATGACGACAATATTGATGATAATGATGAATGACAAAGGAGATGGTGGTTGTAGTGGTGGTTGTGGCGGCAGCGGTGGTAGTGGTGGTGATGGTGGTGGTGGTAGTGGTGGTAGTGGGATAGAGAGGGTAGGAGAGCTGGGGAGGAGGAGGAGGGGCATGTTGGTCATTATAATGAGATGGTGATGATGGTGACAATACGTGTACATGATTGAATCATCTGTATTTTTATGAATCTTTTCGAATTTATCATCTCAGATTTCTTGCGGCGGTACTGTGTACTGGAGCATGGAACATTCAGCTATTATCAGGATGACAAGGTGAGTTTGGGAGCAGAAAATTTGCTTGCCTATATTTAATTTTATGATAATTTTGTGTCCATTGTGTTTGTGTAATCCTCTCGCATTTGACATGATATGCCCACTTCTATGAATATTTTGTTTGTATTTCCCTCTCGTTCTCTTGCATCTTTGTCACAGAAGACTCTTTTCTTCAAATAGGGGATGTCAATCTCGAGTGCATTTCTCTTTCTTTAAGACACCCAAATTTTTAGAGAGATGAAAAAAAATTCCACTCTCTTGCAGATTTTTTTTAGCCTAAAAAGATACAATGCTATTTACATGTTTTTATACTGAATTTACACTGAATTAAAAAAAGAAGATTACCTTTTCAAATTGCCCATTTCAAAATTTGATCAAATTTTAAAACAGAAAATACTGATAGCAGCTACCCATCAATACAATTGTTGTCTATGGAAATGACAATAGATGTGGATGGGGTTGAGTATTGTAAGAAGCACAAAGCACAAAGCAAATAAAGCTCACTGGACCAAAGCCCATATTTAATTGACCTTGACTCTTGCCATTGTTCCATTCTCAGTGTAAACATACTGTAACAGACATACATTGTGAAAAAATAGGAAATGCATTTTTCAATGAAATTGGTAATATTGTATAGTTTCCCACTGATAAGGATGTGTTTAGCTTATTATTGTTTCATAATTATACTTCATTGATTAAGGAAGCACAGTATTGAAATTGTAAAGCACTACAATAAACAATAGACAACTAAAGTATGTAGATCCGTCTTGTTCCTAGTAATATAACCGTGCAATTTGAATTATAAAGGAGATTCTAAAAATGTATTTTTCATAATGCGTTTTTTGCTATATTTAGATTACAGGATAATTTTGAAGAAAAATTGGTCAATGTTCACATAATGAATGAGTGAGCTTCTAAAATATAAGTACTTGTTATAATATATAACATAGATATATAAGTAATTGTTTTTAGGGTCTATTATTTTGGATTGTGAATCACACAGTATTTTTAAATCAAAGTTAATAGTAATTTGTGAGGCATGTTGTGTTCATTTGTTTGTTCATTTTGTTAAAATGCTTTTGTGTTTACACATATGTAGACTCTGTATCATGAACATATCAATTTTTCATGTTCAGTTGTTAAAATACAATGTAGACTTTGAATACATTTATAGGTTAGAAATAAAATTATAGATACAAATTGTAGGCTTGTACTAACCAGTCACTGAGTTTATAGTTGCCCAGTTGGTGTGAAAATATCATTGCACCTGAATGGGATTCAAACCCATGACCTCTGGTTTGCTAGACCAGTGTCATAACAACTTGACCACTAGAATTCTGATTTGGTTCAATCTCTGGTGGTTTATGGAAGCAAAAAATGTGTATTTTCAGGTATATGACAAGTTTTGTTGTAATAGGGGAAAAAGTCTACATGTACATGTATGGTCTTGTAACTTCATCAATTTTGTTTTGTATGACAGGCAAACCAGGCAGCAAAGAATACCATTGAAGGAACAGACATGGTGTTTGTAGCGAACAGTGCACCTAAACAAGGGTGAGTGAACACCTCGCCAGCAAGTGTTATAACATTTTTATAAAGCAATCACTTAACCCTATTCCAACTGGGGGGGGGGTCAATTTGACCCCCCCCTCCACAAATTTTGTGATCGCGCCGCCGTGCAAAAATTTTTCACCGCGAGACTCGCTGACTTTTTACTTTCAAGTCTTGCGCAACTTTTAAGACTATTTTCGCGAAAATCGGGAGTATGGTTATGTCGCCGCGCCACTTTTTGTACATGCATGTCAGACCGAAAATCGCTAAAAAACGTGATTTTGTGTACAAAGTCAATGTAAATTGGGATTTCAGTCTGAATTCATAAAGATGTAGTTATTTTCAATTTTATGGGTTATAATTAATTCATTTTAGCATAAATATGCTTAAAAAATGTTCTGCAATAAATTTCATCCAAAAATCAATAGAAAACAAAAGGTTGAAAAAACAAAGAAATACATAAGAAATTCATAAAACAATAAAAAACATAAGAAATACCTTGTCACACCAAATTTTTTTCCAAGTAGTATTGTGAGGAATAATATGGAGAATATTCATACCAAAAATGAGCTTTCTAAGAGCTTCAATGAGTGAAATAGAACAGAAAATAATATTTCATGCACAAATTTGCATAATTAATTAATTAAAAATAGAAATCATAAATTTTCAGAAAATCAAACTATACAGTCATATAGTTTACACTCTACACTATGCGCGTGCAAAATTTCGCGGCGATCGCGCAATCCACGGCCGAGATCTGAAGGGGGGGTCAAATTGACCCCCCCCCAGTATAAACTTGGTCTGAAAAAGCCCAGTTAAAATAGGGTTAAAGAAGGGTGAGTTGAGGCCCTTGAGGACATGGAGTTGTGTTTATTTTAGCTCTTAAATGGACATTATGCTGTATGATCACATTCTTTATAAAAATAATGGGTTAAGAAGAAATTTTTTCTCTCGTGAAGGATTTGATGTTATCATGACTATGTCATATTATTGATTCTATCAATGAAAAGTAACTTGTCAAAGATGGTTAATATTTTTATTTTTTTAAATTTTTTTTGTATGAAAGTGTTGGTATGTGAATGTATCAGGATCATTAATTTACCCTTGTTGGTATTTTAAAACCTCTAGTATAGCCGTCATACGTGTAATTGTTTTAACTTTTTTTGTGCGTGCCTTGAGCACTGAATCTCAGTAGATTTGGCGCCTTTATTTGTATTGTTATTATATTATTATTTATCCTCAGCCCACCTTCACTCTATTGCTCTGAAATTTTGAGCATGTTTAGTGTAGTGATAACTTTGTGGAATCTTTCTTTAGTTTACATAGTACCTGTATATATTTCTTCAAGGAGTAGGACTCTGTCCTTAATTTGTTGAATACTGAACTTTATAATTACCATAAACTTTGTGTAGGGACTGCCTATTTCCCGTAGTCAACGGGTTAATTGTATGACTCATATTCATAATCTTTCATTTCAGCCATGAGTATTGCTTTGAGATTGGTACGACGTTAAACGAAGGACGTCTCTTTCTCTTTGCTGCCGAGGATGAAGCGGACAGAAGAAACTGGATGTATTCCCTTATCAAGGTTAATCTACACTTAGACATTGATTAACATTACTTCCCATTTTAAGAATTCTGTGACTCTCAATGCTACTGTACTATATATATACACGGTATCTGAATATTTTATGACATGTTTAAGATTATTATATGAAAATAATAGGTTTCAAAGTGTTTGTTTAGTGTTTCTAAGCCAGCTAAGATAAAAAAAAAATATATATATATATATATATATATATATATATATATATATATATTATTTGTTCACGTATTGGCACGGATTGGTATATAAAAGACGAGACGAGAAGTGTGCATTAATGCCAATAATTTTTATTGGCATTAATGCACAATTCTCATCTCGTCTTTTATATATATATATATATATCACCAGATTAGATAAATTGTCTTTAAGTTTATAGAATTACATGTATTGTCCAAGTTACAATTAAATAAAAGATGCGATGAATAAGTTGTTATCCAAGTTACAATGAATATGAATTTTCTTAAATTCATTGTCTATGTTACGATGAAAATAAGAATAGCTTGATAGTGTAGGTATGAGGGAAAACAAAATTCTCATTTTCCTTTTATACTGATTGTTAATATTTGATATTTATAATACATAATTACATTATGGCCGTTGCATATACATTTGTATTTATGTAGTCGTTGCAAAGTCGATAATCAATTTGTAAATTCATGTCATTGTCTTTTGTTTGTAGTTTCACACACCAGAATGCATGTGGAAGGACTGTGAAGCTTACGAGTATGCTGGATTCCTTAGGAGAAAAGTTGGAAGATCATCGGTATGTTATCTATTTCTGTCACTCTTTCCATTTATATAATAACGCATGACCTTTATACTGTCAAATTCTGCACACAACTTGCACTCTCAAATTCAATCAGAGTTTCTGAAAGAAGGATAGGAACAAATATGATAAGAAGCAGTGTAGCAAGAATTTGTCTATATTTGCCACTTTCACCCAGGTGAGGTAATGGGAGGAGGGAATCACATATTATAATACCCATTGATTTTACAGCTGAACATCTAAGATGTGCCTGAAAGGCTATGAAACGAGTGTTCATATGTTATTAATTGTTTTAAGCATTCACAGGTGATGGTGAAAGAAAGCTGCAATTGAATATAAGTTAAATGCAAATTAATTGTATTTTGAAATGTGCATTCTAATTGGCTCACATTCTTTGCTTTAATGAGGATGTGCAAGGAGTTTGACTGGTCAATACCGATAACCTTCAATTTGCAGTTACAACTTTCTTGCAACAGATTTGTATCATGCCAATCAATACTTTATTATTGTAGGTTCCACATGGTATGCAATTACCTCAGGAACAACAGGGACTAATATTCCTGCTATTGCATTGCAATTTGCTATGCATTTTAGCATGATTGCTACACAATAAAGCTTTGTTTAGCAACTTTTCCACATATAACTGTACAGTAAAGTGTTTAAAATTTGTCTTAATGTCTAAAACTGCTTATCAGATGTGAAAAGTGAAATTATTCCCCAAATAAAAATATGTCTCTGATTATGTTTTTTTTTCTTCAGACCACATGGCAGAGGTTATGGTTCATCCTGCAAGGCAAGCGTCTCTCATTCTACTCAGTCGAAAAAGATGGCATGGAGGTCATCGACCTTAGAAAAGCTAAGGAGATCAGTAAGTGCTCTGAATTGTGTTCATTAGCTTAATTTGAATTCATTCAAAATTTATTTATGACACTACAGTGTATGTAGATTCAATATACCGGTTCCAAATCCCAAAGAAAATGCACATTTTGCTTCTAGTCAAAACGTGCTGTTCTATATTCTGTAAATGTACATGTAGTTCATTAAAAGATCATTTTGCACTGTATATTAATTGTTCCACATTGATGTATATTCTTGTACAGGTCAAGACCATGAAGAGGAGAGCAATGAACATGTAAAGGACATAGCAATCGTCATTGAAGGAAGGTAAGGGCCTATTGTATTCTAGTAATAATGAATGGTTGAACATTGAATGAGATATAAGCGCTTGGAAACATTGTACAAAGCACTATTTAAGTATTAGATATTATCAGCATTATTATTATCATTTTCAATTAGAGATATCAATGAGAAAAGAGGGAGAAAGGAAAGAAAATTTGGAGATGGGAGGGTAGTAGGGGGAGAGAGGAAAAGGATTAAGGGGAAGAGGGAAGGGGGAAGAGAAGGAAAGGAGCAGAGGAGAGGAAGGGAGTGGAGAGACGGAATGGGATGGGATGAAAGGGGAGGGGTAGAAAATGAAGAAATATATGAAGGAAGGAAGGAATACAGGAACCAGGTGAAAAAAAGAAGACTGACTCATGGTAGAAGAAGAGACATAGAATTAACAGAAATGGAGCAAAAGATGGTAGATGGTCATGTCTGGATAGAGAGAAGAAGGGAAGCGATCTAGGCAGAAAGAGAAAATGAAAGATAAAGAGAGGCAGATAGAATGGGTCATGTTCCTGCTTGAGAAAAAAAAGAGTAGAATACGTAGAAAATTTTCTTTCATTTAGATGTTTGAAATGTGTTATACGGTAAGTTAGATAATTTGTTATGTCTTTAAAAAGGCTGTTTTTACTCTATAAGGCTTCCCAACTTTCTGTTCTCTCCGCATTATAAACTTGTAATTCTCATCATCATCTTCTCCCTTCAGAACGATATATCTACGAGCTGACACACAGACAATCAGTGACGCCTGGATGACAGCATTACAAAAGAACTCATCGGTAAGTTTGGGGTTTTATTGAGACAACTGCTACATCCCAAGCTTGAAATGAAATAACCATTGATTATGAATGCTACTTTAAATGAAGCGTTGTCATCAAATTTTCAATAGTTTTAACACTCTGTAATATATCTGATTGATATGGTTTAAAAATTAGAATTTTTCACTATGTACTACCTAGATATATATCCAACGTTTGTATCAAGGTTGTATCATTTCTAACCCATGTTATGACATGATATGTGTACTAATCAATACCATAGGAATTGTTTTTTCTTCTCTCCTTCGAGCATTTCATCCCTTTTTCACACACTGAAAGGTTGGATGCTGTACATACATTTATGTGTTCAAATGGGGATGTTCTTGTTACATATTCATCTCCCTCTTTTCCAGCAGACATTTTGTATGATACTGCTCTGCTGTCGTATGACCCAAAACCAATATTTTCCTAATTATCAATGAACATTCACTTACCACCTCTCTCCTTTAGCATATTATCTCCCCATATAATTGTCCATGAATTGATGAATGAATGATTCAGTGATGAAGTAAAATATTTTTCAATTGATCTTTTTCATGGATCAATCTTTTTCATTTTTTTATCTCAACAGCAAACTGGTTTAGAATTGGAAGATCAGTTACTGACAGGAGAGCACATACCACACATTGTCAAAGAGTGTATTGAATTTGTCTATATCCATGAAGGTATGTTTATTCTTATTTCACATCTCTAATTGTTTATTCAGTAATGTGATGATCAAAACAGTATCAAATGATTTGTATGATATCAACATTTTCCTATTGGGGAGGGAACTTCCTGTTTTACATTTAGCTTAGAATTTGAATTGTATCTATAATTCCCATCTATCTTTATTTCCTTTTCAAATACAATGAAAAAGCAAGTTGTAAATGCACAACAACCACAGTACCTCTCTAATACTATTGAACTATATACACCCTCTCGAAACCTTTGCTCTTCATCAGACACACATAAACTTGTTATACCAAAGTGTAGACTCAAAACAGCTGAAAAGCGCTTCTCAGTAACTGCTCCAAAACTGTGGAACAGTATCCCTCTTGCAATACGGGCAATTTAAAAAAAAACTTTGAAAAACTTCTTAAGACTTACAATGTACCTTTTCCCACAGTAATCAAATTGTTTTTATTTTTCTTGTTCTGTTAAATTGTAAAGTGCTATGATACTCTCTGTTTTTTTGCGCTATAGAAATGATCTATATTATTATTATTATTATCATTATTCATATACAGGTACATGTACATCTAACAGGTCATATCATATACATGTATAAAGGGAAGGAAAAAAACGATGGGGTTGCTATTAAAGTACACAGAATGATAATGAGATATAATGTTCATGTATGTATGAAATCATAGCTTGTGGTGTGCCCCTGTAATTCAATTTTGTATTTGGGAGTTTGTCTTCTGGATAATCTGACATCCTAAATGTAAATAATCTTCTCTGATTAATTCATGTAAAAGTCTGCAAAATCTGAAAATATTTCATCATGGCCTGTATAAAAAAAGAATTACTTGGTGATGATAACTGTGCATTTTATTAACAGGTCTTGAGCAGCAAGGCATCTACAGACTGAGCGGCACTGCATCCAAGATCCAGAGAGTGCGGGAGATGTTCAGAGTCAACCCAAGAGCGGTGCGGATCAGCAGGGATGATTTTGAAGTAAACGACGTAACGGGGGCTCTCAAGAAGTACTTCCGAGAGCTCCCCGATCCTGTGTTAACTAAGGAGTGGTATAACAAGTGGATTGAGGTGTCAGGTAAGCAGACAGATTATCTCGCCCTCTATCAGGAAAACCGCTCTTACAGTGTATCATCCGTGTTAACAATACTTTGAATGCATCTAGCTTATCAGAATTAGGACACCTTATTTGGTGATATTTTTGCAGTCTTGGTTACATATGCATAAAGTTGAAAAGAGTCATCTGCACATTCACCGATAAGAAGGCTTAGTATTTGTTGCACCTAATCAATTGTTTTCTAAAGGTACATTTAGAAGATGGCTACATTTATTTTTCAGAATGTGGTTAATCAGTTCCTGTGGATCTCTCTCCAATAGGTCTTTGCAATGTTGAAAATATTGGAAAATGTCTCCCAAAACTCTTCCATGTTTAAATTGTACCTTCTGTAATTTTAAGGAGCGGTCTTTGAAATGTCTCTTCTTCGAGCATAATCTGGGCCCCGTAACATAAAAGTTTGCGATTAATCGCTATTTGATTTAGCGATCAATTGCAAACTTTAGTACGTGATTTGCCATAGACTTGCAATTGATATCAATCGCTATCAGATTAGCAATTAATCGCAACCCTTTATGTTACGGGGGTCTGGAGTTGTGAACTATTTATGTACCAGTTTTAAGTTCATGAGACACTAGCACCGACTTTATAAACCTCGGCATGTACTCATCATGTTGTAACATTTATATTATTGTGTTCATTCTAGATTACACCGACCATGCTATTAAGCTGGAATGGTACAAACACATCCTGCAATCGCTACCCAAGGTTCATTAACACACACTCAAGACCATCATAGCACATCTCATCAGGTACACCTTGGGTTTAGTGTTTATTCTAACACCAAGGTTGTGTTTCATAAAGCCGTGCATACTCAGTAATAATGCTCTCAGTAATAACTTCTGGTGCTGAATCGCACCGAAGAAAGGATCACCAGTGGATCATACATTTTAGTGTAGGTCTATGCACAGCTTTATTAAACACAACCCAGTAGATAGTCCTTAGTATTCAATAATATTGGAGTGTTATTGTGGTGCTTGTGTATGTTTTGCACCCATTGATAATACACCCTAGTGTCTGTCTGAAATTGAACTTGCACTGTTAAGATAAGTACTTCACAAAACTTTGGTACACTATATACAATGCGGTTGTTGTAAACACCTGGTAATAGTAAATGAACTGGGATAATACTTCATATAAAGTGCATGATAGTTAATTATTATCAATATGAGCGTATTAAGCCGTGCATTTAATTCGCGTATTGTATCCCTTCATTTCCAGTCATCCAAATTTTTACCATAATACAAGACAGAACAAATTCCCCATAGGCTACCGTGTTTTATTTGCCTCCAATATGAGGCCATATTGGACATTTCACGGCTTCAATTTCACGCATGCGCAAATCAGTGATCAGCTGCGCGAAGAACTCTCATGAAATCCCATAGGCTTTATACGTGTATCGATCGAGCGAAATTTGTTTTGATTTTGTTCGTGATCAAAATGGCAGCGAATAGGTCTCGATTCGCTTCGTTAACCGAGGACGATTTTGAGGAGATTATAAGATTAAAAGACGCAGAAAATTATTGTTGGATTTAAATTGACAAGACAGTGTGCCATGGGAGATCAGCCTTCTGGTACTTCTACAATAATACCGGTAAGTCAAAAGCTAGGCTTAATCGTAGTTTAGCAGGTCCCCAGCATTCACTTTCCACAGTATAGCTTTATTCAGTGTACGCAGTGGGGACCTCAATCCACCGCCATAGACTTGCGTGTAAAGAAATGCGTGCAACCTCTGCGAGGGGGGACCTAAAGTACGATATCGCCAGATAATAATAATTATATTGGATGGCTTTATTTCATGAAATACCGGGAATATTGCACTCGTTAGGGCCAATATTGCACTCATCTTCGATTCGTGCAATATTGCCCTAACTCGTGCAATATTCCCTGGTATTCCATTTATTGCCATCCAATATTATATAAATATTTACATTATGGATGATAGCAATTGCAATGCATAGTCATGTCTAAGACAATTTAACACACTTTTTTAATAGTGTACACATACGGGATGTAGCTTTCAGAAGTTTAGCTATAGTTTTTGTTCAAATAATGACTATAAAGATATAGTAATGTTACACTCTATTTGAAGTTCTTGCAAATAATTTAGAGCAGTTGTTACAGTATCATTTTAACAATAACATAATAATACATAATAATAATACATAACATTTATTAGGCGCTTAATACGGATGTTTCTAAGCGCACAGTATTCTGATTACGGAAAGATTATTAACCGGTAAATTAAGTGAAGAAAAAGAGGAGGAATAGGTAACATAAAAAATTAACAAAACAAATTAACAAAAACAGAGGCGATCAATTAAAACAATGTAAATATAGTGTGCACCTCCACTGACCGACCCACAACAACATTTTACTGTTTAAAAAAATATGTTTTTAGCAAAGATTTGAATTGAGATACGGAGGGGGCACGATGAATAGATAAGGGCAGTTTGTTCCAGAGATTGGGGGCGATAACAGAAAAGGCGCGGTCACCATAATGAGTATGGGTACATGGTCCAGGTGCTAATTGAAGTGTTGAGGATGAGCGAAGAGTTCGAGACGAAGCACGTGAACGAAATTAGGACAGTTCACAAGGAATGATATACATGAAATATATTATTATGGATAGCAAATTTGGGTGTCTATTTTTACACTTATTGAGAATCCACCTACCTGTAGCAGTGCCTTTCAAAGTTTCATGTAATAAAAACTTCAATTTCTTAGTCACCATGTTTACACCCACTGTCCAAGGTTACACCATTTTTATCCAAAGTGATTCATTTATTGTTCAGAAAAAGTTAAAGTTTAGAAGAATTAAAAAGATAGAAGACAAACCTCATTGGTTTATATTTCTTGGTGTTTCAAGTTCTCTATTCTCCTTGGTTCAAAGGATACTTCTTATTCGTCTCTGTTCTTTGTAGGCTACAAATATTGTAGTGAAGTGTAGTGTAGTGTAGTGTAGTGTAGATTGTAAAGCTTTCAGTGCCGATAAGGTGGACCTGTGCGCTAAGCAAGTAGCCACTGTTATTATTATTATTATTATTTGTTTCTTTTTCTTGATCTTTGTAGAGTTAGGGAGAAAGAAAGAATCAACAAGATGACAGAGAAGAACCTAGCATCTGTGTTTGGACCAACCCTCATGGCATTACCAGATGTAAGATTACACTGTATATTAACATGTTGAAGACTATTTACCAATTTTTTTTTATCCTTGTCTTCTGAGTACTTGTACATTTGTACGTATTCTGAAAAAAATAGCACAGTTGAATATTTTGTATTCCTTTTGGTTATAATACCATAGAGTGTTTTATGCCCATAATATTAGTTAGAAATAGATAGTTGAATTGTATAAATTGATGACAATATCAATATGAAACAAGTTCAAAACCAGAGTGATTGTATTTCAAGCTGATTTTCCTTTTTAGGCATGATAATCGCAATGAAAGAAACTCTTGTTAACCATATTTGCATCATGAAAGCAATGCTAAGAAGGAGCTGTTTGTGATGACCTCTTGAACTATTACAAATGGCTATTAAATTGCTCCCACAATATTCTTTATAAGTAGATGATCTATACATGCATTCAATATTCATAATTGAAATTATGTGAACCTTTTTCCTCTGATTCAGTCCACCTTCGGCAACGCTGAGAAGGAGATAGCGGTGATTGGTGACCTCATGACGTATTACAGATGGCTATTTGATGTCACTGAGGAGGAATGGTCGGAGGAAGATAAGAAGGTCAAGAAATTGACTGAAATCCATCAACTTTTCACCGCCAAACCAAAGGTCAGTTGGAGTAGATTTTATACTGGAAAAGAAACATCAAGAAGAAATAGTCAGTTGTTGCACAATGTAGGATAGAAACTATGGCCATCGCAAGAAACCCTTGTTATGATAGTCAAAATCTATTGTTAAAAACGTATTGCTAGAAATGATAGTTATGAGGCTATGTTTCCTTTTCTCCATTTAGCAGGCTTGTTTTTTCATGCTGGATCTAAAAATCTCTGGAATGACCCCTGAAGTTTCTCTACATGGGCGATTGGCAATTGACACTTTATATCTAATGATCAAATACAGTGTAGGGTATTAAAAGAAATGTTGATCAAAAACAATTTTTCCTACATGTACATGTATACTCCTGAATTGAATTTTTACATGATTTTCATCATGTTTATGGATTATGTGTGATGGGTATGTTTTGACTTTGTGTTTGTTTCTATTTGTTTCTTCAGCAGCAATCCAATGCAATAGTGATGCCATTCTACATTAGAAACAAGAACGAGGGAAACAGTATAACGTTACCTGTGAGTAGTTACATGACTTCTGTTTCATTTGAATCATTTTTAAAACTTCCTATTCAACCTTCCAATGCAAATAGGAAATTGAAGTAAAAAAGGAGCTTGAGCTTTCGATCCTAGCAGAATCTTAATCATAAGCGAAATGACAAAGAAATGAAGTGAACACACAAGTATATAGAAAAGGCTAAACAAATAGGAAATTGTTATTTTTATGAGCAGCTTGTTGGAGAAAGTTTGGCAGCCGCTGTTACATCAGAGTGAGAGTGTACACTTTCGCTTGTAATATATTCTATTTTTTATTGTAAGAGGTGAGAGAAATTGCCACATTATGTTGTCTTCTGGTTTAGGATGAATCTCTCCCAAATGTCATTTTGATTCCCTACATGCAGTTTTGATGACTTGATAAATGCATTAATAAATTTTGAAATTCTATACATATAGAAGTATTTGGCAATCTTATGAGAGTCCAACAATTAGCAAAGATGTAAACCCCAATAAAGTATCACAAATAATGAATGTTATTAGCATTTATTATTTTTAAAACTTAATTTTAAACTTCAATCATAATGACTAAGAATATCGCAAGGTCAAGAATAATGACTATGAATAAGCAAGGTTTTTCAGAAAGAATTGAATTCTGATAGATCTGTTAAAGGAATAATTCATCTCTTTTAATAACTTTTCTTGTCAAAGATTCAAGAAACTTCCACAGCCAAAGAAGTAGTGGAAAGTGCCGTCAAAAAACACAATCTACCGACATTGGATGGGCATCCTTGGGGTCTATTTGAGGTGATCGAGAATGGAGAATTGGGTGAGTTTAAAAAGTTCAGGTCAAATCATCTTGTGTTATGAGGAAGTTAACCCTTTATTTGATGTTCCATCAGTTGTTATCATCATTATGCATACATGCCAACCAAAAATCGTTTTCCTTACTTTTTGTTATACACCCTAATGGGGTATTAAATCTATGAATGCAGAACACTATATTATGATTGCGGAATACATACCGGTATACATGTAATCATGTATCACACACCATAAAAAAATGCATGATTCTCGTTTACCAGAACAAACGCTTTTGCTGCACAGTGGTGCACCTGTAAAATTGCACGGCATACTTCTCTATTAAAAATTATTGAATCTTAAATATTGTCATATCAATATGTGAATGTTTTGCTGTATTTTTGTGTCCTGAATAATTAATGATAGCCATCGAGTTTGATACTCCGTTTTTTTAAATGTACAATACAAAGAAGAATATTTTTGCTTGTCTTCCCTACATGTGATCGTTATTTTCATTTTCATTTTAATTGACAGAGAGAATGTTGTTCGATTATGAAGTCGTTCTTACTGAGGTTGGAGCATGGGATCCTGCCAGTGCGGCCAACAACTATCTCTGCATCAAACCAAATAGCCTTCTGCACAGCATGGAAGTGGTATGTACATCAATATATGATATTTTTATGCTAATGAAAATTATCCATTTAGCTTATGTGTATCAGGCATTTTGTGTGAAACATTTCGCTTTTAAAACGTTTAAATTAGTCTGCAGTAAATTATCATGTCGTGATTGAATAGCTGTTTTCTTCATGCATTAGCATGTGCAAGTCATTGAATTGTATTATTGACCGGAGTAAATTAAATTTTGGGGTGCAAATTTGTTGTTAGAAAATTGTGAAGGTTTGAAAGCAATTATGTTTTGGCATATGAATGTCCTGAAATTACATAATGCATTTTAGTTATAACTTCTCCTGTATTTTCAAGCCCAATATAAAAAAACCCAGAAAAAAAAACAAATAAAT